>OMLP01011481.1:0-12155 GCA_900302685.1 Spondyliosoma cantharus | reverse complement strand
CCCCCTCCGCTCGTGCACAGGTCACGTTTCACTGATGCCGGAAATATTCAGCACACTCCTCTGCAGGAATACGGAGTTGCAGAAGAAGACGTTCATTTGACCCCAAAGAAGAAGAAGAAGAAGAAGAAGAAGAAGAAGAAGAAGAAGAAGACGATGTTCATTTGGTTACAATGGCAGAGAAAATGCAGCCAGCGTTACTTGTGTTGTAAGAGTGGCGTAGTCCTTTCAGGAATAGGGCAGTGTGTAAGGTGTGCGTAAGGTGTGAGTGGGCGAGCGAGAGTGAGGGAGCGTGGGTACGTGCAGACAGTGAATGAATGAGAAGGTGGAGGGGCACACTGAGTAGCGGGTAAAGTGCACAGTATATGCAGCAGTTGTCTTTGAATAAACAGGACGGCTCCCCGAAAGGCCGCAAAGCTCCCTGGCATTATTTTACCGACCAACGAACACGTGAAAGGGGGTTCACCCTGAAGGTAATCATAACTTTGGCCCAGGAGAGGTTCATCTCCCCTGTGCTTCCCGACCACGGTCCGGGAGCCGACCAGGAAAGGTGTAACACTTGTAACAGCTCACCCTGCTAAAAAGGCAAGGAAAAGAAGGCCTGAGGCAGAAAAGGCTACGACGAGAAAGGCTCTGGATAAAGAAAGAAGTCCCACTGCCAGGTGCGCGTTCAAGTTTGTGGGGATGTGGCTTTGGACGGAGCACTGACGGGGGGTGGAACTTAGAGGAGGTGCCACTTTCAAATCTTGGTTAGATTTAACCCTAACACTCTTGGTTAGCTCAAGGTCAGTCAATATTGATCAATCTTTGTCAGGGGTCAAAGTTCAGGTGTAATGTAACTGGAGTCAAAGATAATCATAGTTAATATTGACTGTGGAATAAAACAAAAACAACAACGATAAAAGCTTGGACAACAAGTTTGGAAGACATTTTATGTCACCGGTTTTCAAAGCGTTATTGAACATTAATGACACGGTCCAGAGAGAAATGATTTAGTACTCTTCTTGCTCCCTGGGGTGTGACCTTGTTGAAATACTTCAGTTTATAACAAATACCTTAAAATCTAATAACCAATTTATTATCATAACAGCATGTTAATAACTTCTGTGTTATATGTCCCCAAAATGTCCTACTCTGCCTGTCACTCAAACTATCAACACCCAATTGTAGATAACTGTTTATATTATGGGTAAATTGCCATTTTTGTTGGTAACACTGTCAATTTCCATCTTGAGTCTGATTGTATAAATGCTTGGAAACAGCTGGGAAATGTTGCTACTCTCCATCATATCCAAGCTGAGACTAATGTGTACTAAACTGGCCACAGATGATAAACCCTTGTGATATAGATAAGGAAAGTTGTCTCTGTTTTAACCAGTTGAGGGTTCAAAATATCAGTTTGGAGTTAATTGCATACCTTGATGGACGCCAACCAAGCAAGCAGTCATCATACATACACTACTATCATCAAAATGCAATGAGGGCTCTTGTGCAGGTGTGAGTTCTAAGACAGGCACAGTACCAACACACAAAAGCATCAACAGGCTGATTACCATAATATCCTCCAGGCTGTGGGTGGAATCACTGAGCAGATGCTTTCAACTTGGCAGAGACGAAAGCAAATATTGTACCAGATTTTATTCATGGTGACCTGTGTATGTGCGCAAATCACTAGAATAGCCTTGATGAGATGTGAATGAAGCCTTCTTTGCCTCAATGAAGTGGGGCCGTCTTATTCAGTGCCATTTTGAAACCTTGTCTGATCCCATTGACCCTAAAAAGAAATCCCTCTGTCCATACAGACCGGTCTCCAAGCAGGGAACTGGCTTGTTTTAGGGACATTTTGTAATAATGTTCACTCACAGTGCTTTTTCAAAATAATTCAATCACTGGTGCACTTAATAAGACAATATTTCAAATGAAATCAAAATATGTTGAACACAATATATAAAAAAATATGCAAGCCTGGGATAATGACAGCAGGAGCAAATTAGATCTGAACAAAATACATGAAAAAAGTTTAATTTGTTAACATACAGACGTATAAATTGCTTTTGCATCACCAAGGTATCCTTTTCACAAAAAAGCAAGCTCTCAGTTCTTTGTCTTGAGGTTTCTCTGAGTCGTTTGTCATTCAAATTAAAAGACAATTTTGCAAACACTGGTTCAACCTTACCAGGAATATTTAACTGATTATGGAACAGTCACAATTTAATACTGACCTACATAAGCAAACAAGACCGTCAGCGAGAAGACTGGCTATTTATGTTATTATAGTTTTTCTTAATGCCTGTCGGCAGGTCAGATTCCAATTTATCTGAGTTGGATGAGTCATAACATTTAAGCTACTTTAATGAGTGCTGAGAATGGATTGAAAGGGGCAACAGCTTGAGTAAAGAAGCTGCGCCATTTTGATGATACAGTAAGGAACTAGAACAAAGTCCATCTTGTCCATAGGAGCCACGAGAAATAGCCAAAAAAACTAAAAGTTCCCTGTACTTGGTGAGGGATTATAGTGTATGTATAATGTCTATTGTTATGTATTAACGCTGTAAATTCCTCTTTCACATTCACAGGACAAATTTCCAATAAAGTTTATATTTATATGTCAAACAGTTGTAGATAAAAACAATAAAAGGGATTAAAAGCAGAAATGGACAAATTAAGCACAATGTAAAGTTTTGAAAGAGGTACGTTTTTGGAAGTATCCAACATCATTCTATTAAAAAAGCATAAAATGCATATTATGTCACCTACTTTTATCATCGATTGTAATAGGATTTGTTAATTCTTGTCTTGTAAATTGGCACAGAGTCCTTCCTGGGGACCTTTATGTAATTTGTTTTCATCAAAGTTTGAACTCTTCAGCTGCAGATCCCACATATAAGATAAGAAAACCTTTTCCAGCAAGAGACTGTGTGTTCGTCTCATCTTGTCTGGCTTCAGCTAACACACTGTCATTACAGTACTGCACTTAAAGCGGTTGTGTTGCCCTTCAAACATCTTTAAACTCCATCCCATTACGTATTACTTTCAGGTTATGTTCCAAGTCAGTAGGCTAAACAGTCTCTGTACAGTTTGTTCCATGTGCTACAGGTTTTATATAACAGTTGATTGCCTTTTTACGTGATTTTGTCTGCTGCCAGGTTGTAAAAAAGACACCACGTACGCCTCAATGACCCCTTTTGGAACTCCTCTGCGCTGCTTCCCCATAGATTATAAGATTTAACTGATTGTTTTTAGGGCTCAGGTATGTCTGGTTTCCTACCCCGGCTCTAGTTAACACTCAAATCAAAGAAAACAACATAGGTGGCAAAACTTTTGGTGTCCAAGCACTGTGCTTTTATTTTACACATGTTAATTTTGAGGCTAGTGTAGTTGGTCACACTCATTACAATTATAACAATCAGTCTTTCTGGCCAAATCTGGGTTATAATCAGTCTTTATTCCATGTATTTCTAGCTCTAGAGAACTAAGCATCTGTCATGCACTTACATTTACACATAAGATTTGGTAGGGAAAAGTGGAGGCATGTCTAGAGACCAGGCTTTTAGTCCTGCACATGGTGCCAAATATGTTTTTTCTTTTCTCGGTCTATCTCTTTCTCAGAACTGTTGAACACTCCTTAAGCAAAATCTCAGTGACGCAAATGCTTCAAGAGTTGCGTTGTCACATATGAAAACAGACCATAATTCTGCTGTGGATGTGGTTAACGATGACAGCTCTACAAGCACTAGACAAACAATGACTAATGTGTGTTTTTGTGAAAGACGAGGAAAGAGGTATGGAGACTTTTCATGTCTCTGTCCATCCCCGCTCCTGGATGGGAGACAAGAAGAGGCTGTTGTTAAATAGAAGGGCAGTTGTGCTTTGGTTCAGCAGACTGGGGTTGTCTCACAGCTGAGATCATGTTGAAATGCTGTTTCTCTTGCATAAACTAGAAGATGAGAAGTGTCTACGCACATCAATATGTATAACAGTTAAATGAAAAGCTGGCAATATTCTGTATTTTTCATATTATTAACTAACAACAAGGAAAGAGCCTCTGATGCCACATACACTGATAAATGTGTGTGTCTGAGTCATCGTTTTTGAAAATATCTGTTTATCTATATACCTCCGGAAGGAGTTTTCTATAAGGTCCGTTTTCAGCGACCTAAAACATCATTTAGATATTTTTAAAAGGCTAAAAAAAACTTTTTCAGTTTTCAGAAATACCCATGAACGTTTGGACAGGGCCTAAAACCTACAAGAACACATAAATGAGCCACATGTTGACAGGTTCTTTTCATTAATGCCAGGATGGGCACTTTAGTTTGAGTCAACCAATTATATTCACCAAGAGCTACACATTCTATAACACTGATTGAGTAGTTATCCCTAATTGAAAATAGTCCACAACTAACACTATCTACTCCTGTTTGTGTGACATTTACAAAAAACTACAGGTGCTGAGAAACTACATACTTGTTACTTGGTTTTAAAATCTTACGCTGTGTCCTCAGTGGTTACCAATGAGTTTGGGGGCTGCCTGCCACAGACAGGGCAGGGAAAGCAAAAAGAGTTGAGAGTTCCTTTGGATTTGTTGACAATAAGAAAAACATAGATTGACACCTGTTGTTGGAAACATTTGGGGTAATGTAAGTAACAACTCAACAAAATACATAATCATTTATATCACTTATTTATAATTGTTTAGTCCTTCTGAGACATTTTATTGAGGGAATGTTATATATCTTGAATAGTGAATGGTCACCCCCACTGCTATCCCTTTCTGCCTCACAAACGCTGATCTCCCATCTGCGTACTTCTTTGATAACTCTCTGTCTCTGCACGCATCATAGTCCAACACTTAAGCCATTCTCTTGAGAGAACGTCTCTCTCTCATCTGGCAGATTTACTTAATCAGAATCTATTTTTAGTCAAACCACATGCAACCCAAGCAGGTTCTCAACTAAAGCCCCTGCAGCATTGTCTCAGTCTGCTGACTCGTGCTCGGATGGAAGTCATACATCACGTTTCACTTGTCACCGAGTGGATTAGGAGAGCAGGGTTATTAGCAACAGGAGGGATGGCTGCAATGGATCTCTGTGGGGCTCGAGAGGGCACGTCGTTCAGCAAGCTGGTGGTTGTTGTGGATGAGTTCACAGATGAAAACCTGATATTACTAAGCGTGCGTCAAGCATGCCATAGACGCAGCTGAAGTAGTGAGTGTTTACACATGGGTATGACATCAGTTTATCTTAACAATAACAATGGAGATGGACAGCCAGTAAAGGCTACACATCACTTCGTGTTGTTTCATAAATTCCTCCTTTATGTATTCCTCCATTTTGTGATTAGCTTTTCTGCCTTTTTTTTCTCAACCCAAGATTTGATCAATAATGGTTTCTCGAACCCATCGACTTGCGGCTAAGATTTCGTGCCCTTTGCATGTATTCTCAATGCTTACTTGTGTATGTTTCCAACTACTTCACTGTACTTGACTACAGAAGTCTGTGCTTGCGATTATTGCTCTTATGCCTATATCTTGAGACCACAAATGAGGAAGAATAGCCCAGCTGCAACTTTGCCGATGAGTACACTTTAGTGATCTTGCTTAAGTGCATGTACAACTGTAACTGTACTGTTCGAATAGTCTGTCTCAAGTTCTCCATATTTATCCTGTGATCCTTCGAAAACAAAAGTTGATCAGTGTTGTAAACTATCTTGTTATTTCAAGAAATTGGCCTTTGGTTTTACACATTTTTTTTACACTATGTTTTTGCCCTTCTTCTATGGCTTTATTAGACAGGATAGGGGATGAGTTGACAGGAAACCGGAGAGAGAGGGGAGATGACATGTAGCAAAGGGCCACAGGTTGGACCAGAACCCTGGACAAAGACTCTGCACATGGGGCACACGCTCCACCAACTGAGCCACTGGGGCGCCCCTTGGCCTCCCTCAAAATAAATTATAAATAAAATGAAAATGGCTCAAAATACTTGAAAATATTTATTAAAGTACATATAACAAACATTGTATCGTATATATATGTATAAAGTAACACAAATATACAGTATAAAGGTTATGATTTTCTTTGAAAGTCAAGTTGACTTTAGAAGAGCAACACATCTACAACTCCACTTGGTTATGAACAAAATAAGAGAATAAATAAAGACATTTAGAAAGGCATTTTCTTTTTGCTCAAGAATTGAAGCAGGAGCGGAGATTTGAATCACTGTGAATCTGAAAAACAAGAGCTTGGACTCCTGACAAGGCTTTGTGTTGGTACTCTACTGCCTCAGTGACGGCCTGGTCACTTTCAATGCTCAGTACATTGCTTAGTCAAAGTACATACAGCATGGTAAGTCACAATACTAACATTTTTCAACAGTCCTTTCTAAGGTGACTGGTCAAGTAGAAAAATCTGGATTGAAACAAAAATACCTATACAATTTTAAAGTGGAAAAATATCAACCATCTTCATCATTCAAGTTTCCTCATAGACATCTACAGTAGAAAAGGAATACATTTGAAGAGTTGTGTGTTCAACACTGCGTCATCTGCTACTTTCACACTCATCATATCTATACAGCAGTATAACCAGCTGTGGCACTGGGAGAGATCTTTACAGATATGCATCAAGTGCATCCTTGAGCTATATACTGTATGTTGATATGTTAGTATATATTACAGCAGCAGCTCACACACATATACACACACACAGGCAGGCTGGCAGACAGGCCAGTTTGGTTCAGTTCAGTTGGCCTCCATTCGAAGCGGCGTCATGGAGAAGCAAGGAACGAGGGTGCCGGGTACCACTCACTGGGTAGAGTCGGAGTCACTGGAGTCCAGGCTGGCCTGTGTGGGTGCAGGGGTGGAGCTGTGATGGCCAGTCGGCAGGCAGTGGAGGGTCTGTGTGCTCCGCCGCAGGTTCTCTAGTGACTGCAGGAAGGAACGACGTGCCCTCTCCTCCTCCAGGGGTGATGAACCCTCTTCTTCTACCTCTGCGATCTCAGCAAAGGTGACAGGCTGTGTTTTGAAGCGAGCCTCGCGAGATCGTCGGGAGCGGCTCTTGCCCCTTGCTGGGCCCTTGGGGACAGGCAGCTGCTGGGGGAACTCCTCCATGGCTGAGGCCATAAGGTGGGCCGGCATGGCGTGGAAGCCGGACGCCTCCATAACCATCTGACGTACAGCAGCCATTGGCAAAACAGTGATGGGTATGAAAATAAATCAAATGTGAACACAGTTGGAAGAAGACAGCTGACTGCCTTTGCACCTCTCAAAATGTTCTTTCCTTGCTCCTCGTCCTGTTTGAAGAGAAGTCTCAGGTGCAAAGCAAGAGTTTGTCCAAAGTCAAGCTGAACAAACACTCCTCAAAAAGTCAAGGCAGGCTGAAGATTAAAAGTCTTAAAGAAACAAGTGCTCTTGAGCTTCTCTGGTCACTCTTCACTCCTCTGTATGAGAGCTTCTGTTTCAACTCTGCTGCTGCCTGATGTCTCTTTTCTCTCTGTTGGCTGTTTCTCACTCTGTGTGTGTGAATCTCAGTCTGCTGAGGCTAATGCCACCGACAGCTCCAGCACTCTCTTTTATAGCAGCTCACTACCCACTCAGTATCTCCCCTCTCTCGTTCTCTCTACTCCTCGTGTTTGCCAGGTCCCTCCCACTCCCCTCCTCCCCACCTACCCTCTCTGTCACGGTTCCGGCCTTCGGAGCAGTCAGTCAGTCACCCTACCAAAATAAACACATGAGGAGAGAATATCTATGTGTGAGTGTGAGTATGTGCTCGGATGTGTGGACTTTGATGGGTTGTGTGTGGAGGGGGTTAGCGACAGAGGGAGAGGAAGACAGTCAGGACCAAAGTGGAGACGTTAAATGGAGTGACACATTCAGAGCTGGGTAGAACAGAGGAAAGAATCAGAGCAGGAAGAAAAGTGGACCAAACCAATGTCAAGGTGGAGTGACTCAAATGCTGTACATCACAACATATAGGACAGGATCCTTGGGACAGACAGAAGTTGGACAAAATTCTGCAAGAAATAAGCTGATAGTGAGACAAGATGTGTTGTTCCAACTCTGTGGCAATTTTGGTATCTAAGTGTTGTGTTTTTGTCTCACACTGCATTACATTAGAAGACAATTTAATTTATGTATTGCCACATGTATTCCACAGATGCAGGAATCATGTGCCTGAGGTTTCAGAGTCTGAACGAGAATAAAAAGGTAAAAAAAAGGTAAATCTCTTGTCAGTAACAATAAGGTTTGAATAGACAACATTTACTGCCACTAGATATCGCAGTAGAGCACCAGCATCTCAGACCAAAACTAAATGTTTGCATCTTTCACACAGTTAAGTTGGGGAAAAAAAGACCCTGAGCAAGTACTGTTAAAAAACTCAAAGATTAAACAGTCAAAATACAACCAAGTCACCAGGAAACCATTATTTTTATTCAGTGGTCACAGTCACTGTTGAAGCAAATTTAACAAGCTATTTTAATTAGATTTCACCAACCAGATCAACTACACATCAATTGCTTTGTCAAAAACAATTGATGTGATTACTTGCCAAAGACAGTATGGTTTAGACATACTGCTGAGCCACAGCAAATAGTGGATTTTCTCCTGCATGTACTAAAAGTCACACACTCAGATGAAATATGTGGTTACCACCGAACTCACCCTGATGTGCGTCTGTAGAGAAACATGGCAGACAACTCTGCTTATGGAGTTCATAAGGTATGGATTTAAACATGCAGAAGAGACTAAAGGCTCCAGTATACTCGCCGCTCTCGACCTGTCACGGGAGCGCCGTGACTGTATATACTTGCGCGTGGTGGTCGCGGCACTAGTTGCAGTCTTCTCCTGAACAGAGGTGTCGCAACTGAGGAAAGGCTACCGACTTTGCTATTTCTACGCACTAGAAGAAGAATAAAAAGGTAAACAATGGAAGAACTTGCAGCTACATTGGCGGCAATGACAACAGTCACTGGATGAGGCATCAACATTCCAGAGTCCAGCAATATTGGCGAGTGGTTTGACTCCACAATGGCCAAATATTCACTTTGCTTAACGAAGGGTAGCAGGGTTTTATCTATGAAAAAATGTGAAAAAAAAAGAACTCTTTATTGCGTGGCAAAAGAAAACACCAAGGGTCTATAAAGCCCGCCTCATTCATAAATGTAGACAGGGCATGAGCCATCTTGGATGGAGACACTGACTTGGAGCTAGATCGGATCCACAACACAGTTTATGTCACCGCCAAAGATCAACCAGTGAGAGTTCATATTAGGTAAAACAGAGATCAGCCTAGATACAAAACTGGCATCATCCCACAATTAGGAGCATATATACAAGCAAGTGTAACTTGAATATTAAAGAGGGAGACAGTCACTATGACAAATCGACCCTGTGGGTCTGATAATGGCTCCTTAAGAGTAAACTGTAAATTTTTGTGTATCAATATCGCGGTTCCTCTTGCCTTGGTATTGAATTGTGAGTGGTAAAGTTGTCCTATCCATGTTTTTTTAAATTTCATATGGTCTGATATTACCAAATGCGTTTCTTGTAAAAAAAAATATTTTTGTTTTTAATTTTTTAAGGTGGGCAAAAATTTTGCCCGTTTTACCAGCCCTCTCATGCCTTTTACATTCCAACTAGTAAAGCGGACTGTTGAACCTCTCATATTTGCATTGCTGCTTGATACGTCACTCATAGTTGTTCAGTTTTATGGCTGACCCACTGACCTCATCTGAAAGCCCATCATGTGAAAGCATGTTGTCTTATCTGTCATGATCCCTATCATGGCTCCTCTGTGTATTGGTTTGGTCTTCTCTGTGTCTGTGATCCTTTTGTTTCCCTTTCCCTGTCTGTCTCTCCATGTGGGCGTGGCTACTCTTTCTCTGCAGGCAGCACCAGGTGTTCCCCATTCATCATCAGAGCCTCTCCATAAATCACCAGATCTCCAACCACTCAGTGTCAGATCGTACTCAGCACAGTGGTAACTAGTCGCTAGATCCTGACTCCCTTGCGTTTGTCTTAGTACTTTCCGAGTGTTTAGCTTGTGCAGCTAATTCTGTTTCTTGTGTTCATTCTCTGACCGTCACAGTCATCTCCGTCAGTCTGCCTGCCTGCCTGCCTGCCTGAACCTCAGCACGGTCGCTCGTTTGTCATCATCGCCCGGTTCCTGGGCCATCAACACCACTCCTCACGGAACTGCAGAGCCACCGAGTGGAGACCATCTACCGTGTTTGGGTTGTCATCCGCCACTGCTTCCTGCCACCTTCAGCAGTGGCGATCAGGCCAACCAACCCACTTCCTGGTTACGCCACCTGTTAGAATCTACTGAATAAACGTCATTACCAACCGTTACCTGAGTCTGAGTTTGCGTCTGGGTTCGATCTCTGTACTCACCATAACATTATCCACAGAATCAAATACCATGAAATAAAAAACAAAACACAAATGGATCATATAATCTAATATGACAGGACTGAACCTGAATCCCATTAGAATCCATCCTAACTGTGCCTTCACTTCCCCAACTGAAGCAAACTGCAGCTCCTTACATAACTCGTAGGTCTCCCGGTAGACCATCCTTTCCTTAACTAACTTGGTGGGGGGGGCAATCAATTTATATGCAGGAATTACACTATTAATCTATAAACTGAACCAGTAACAGTATTTATAAACAGTGGCATATATATGCAAATATGCTGTTTTTCAGGGAAGCATCACAATCAACCTTATATTGTGATCAGTGGCCCAGATTCAAGTTAAAGTTAACATAACAGTGCATCTATCTGGCTGTAGCACATTAAAACAGAGTATCTAAACATATGGTCCTTTCACTTAAAATTATTAATATCTAGGCCTTAGATAAAGTGGTTATGAAATAAAACAAGACAGGTAAATAAAAAAATATGGTAGTAATCTAAACAAGACCATACATAATCCAACATTACTCATGGATGTGTGGGTAGATATTGAGAACAAAAGTAAACCAATTACATATGAATTCTTGAAACTGAGCTTTTATCTTACCCACTAAGTCCCAAGAACCTGGAGAAACCGAAAGCAGTCAACATTGACGGGAACACCGTAAGGCTGAGTTATTCTGTTGTCCGTTTTTCTTTATTAAAGTCAGCAGACAATCCCTAAACACAGTGCAAGGTTGCCACAAAATAAGATACACAACCATTACTTCTCCAGTCGCGACAAGCCTGCGGACAGATGTTTACGTGAGTCTGAGTCGGGCTGGAAACAGCAGACGGAACTGCACTCCTCTCTGGTAAAGAACCCGTTTAGCGCCGTTAAATGCCGACCTTTTCTTAGCGAGAGTGGTGCTGAGGTCAGGGCATATTCTCAAAGTAGTCCCCTTATACTTTACTACGTGCTGCCTGGACCATCTCAAAGTGACGTCCTTCCCCCGGTACCGATGAAAACAAAGGATGAAGGGCCGTGGGGGTCATCCTGCTGCGGGCTTGGGTGCATGGTCCAGCTCTGGAGGGGACGGGAATACGTTATCCCCCATGACGTCTTTCGGCAACTCCGAAATAAAAGTAGCAGGGTCATGGCCATCTTCACTTCCTTCAGGCAAATTCAGGATGCGGAGGTTAGCTCTGCGAGATCTATTTTCCAAGTTTTCAAGGCGGTCCAGCAAGGTTGCATTCATAGAATAGAATAGAATAGAAATACTTTATTGATCCCAAACTGGGAAATTACCTCGTTACAGCAGCAAAAAAACTCTTAACTTGACATAAATAGATATATAGGATATACACAATGTATATATACAGTGCAAACTATACTCTAAAAATAAACAATAATAGTAATAATAATGATATATACAACTGTACAAGAAATAAAAAGAAATCCTGTTAATGTGCAATAACAGAACCAGAACCAGAATATACACATATGAATGTGGATAGAGAACCACCGGTGATATAAATAGATAAATAGACTTAACCTAGAATGTGCAAGATGTAAACATGTTATAAACAGAGTGAAACCAGAGTTCACTCTCTCAGGCAGAGGTGAGAGAGTTATTGTATGAAGTGATGGCTTGTGGCAGGAAAGATTTCCTGTATCTGTTGCTGCGACAGAGAAGCTGAAGCAGCCTTTTGGAGAAGGTGCTCCGCTGTCCGACCAGTGTGAGGTGGAGAGGGTGGAGAGGA
>OMLP01011463.1:1104-16488 GCA_900302685.1 Spondyliosoma cantharus | reverse complement strand
GGGGCTTTTGTGTGTGTGTGTGTGTGTGTGTGGTGGTGGGTTAGTAAGTGTTTTTTTTTTAGGGGTATCTGTGCGTGTGTGTGTGTGTGTGGATTAGACTAATCTGTTCAAACGGAGCGTTAAAGGTAGAGGTGGAAGGAAACCGGAGAATTAAGCAGAGACGGAGGAACAGCAGTGACTATGAGTATCAGGTTAAAGGTCCAGTGTGTAAGATTTAGAGGGATTTAGGGATGGAAATGGAATATCATTTTTGCAGAAATGGAATAATAACATTCATACCTGAAACTTATATATGTTATGTTTTCGTTCCCTTATTATGAACCTTTTAAATCTACAGAAGGAGTAGGTCAACCATGGTGCACATCAATGTTTCTACAGTAGCCCAGAATAGACAAACTGAACACTGACCATCGACATTTGTGGCATCCACTGATTCACGAGGAGACCTTTCCACTTTTTAGTGTTTGGGGCGACCACTGTAGGGAAGGGTGAGATGAGGGGTGTTCAGTTGGTTGCAAACTGCAATCTCACCGCTAGATGCCAGGAAATCCAAATACACTGGACCTTTTATAGAAGTTTTCCAAATGAAGAAGGAAAAAATTGAATAGAGAGAAAATAAAGCTTGGTTTTCAACCAGAGCCCGACAAATATGCATGTTTGATGATATCATCAGCTATCACAGATCAAGATCATCATCGATGTATATGTTGCCCAGTATGGGAGAAAAATGGGAGAAAATGTAATGTATAAACTTTAAATGTATAAACTTTCTCACAAATGTTCGATAATCACATTTGAGAAATAATTGCAATTTCTTTTGTGTGTGTATATCAGCCAATATATCAATATTGTAGTTTTTCACTATGAAATATTGGTAACAGCATTGATGCCAAAAATAGGTTGGCTCTAGTTTTAATGTTGTGATACAATAATTATATAATAATCATAAATATTTTCCGTATTGGTATAATGTTAAAAAAAGCTGAAATTTACAAAAAACAGGAGAACTAGAAAAAACAAAAATAAGTCAAGGACAGAAAACAAAGTAGCAATAAAACAACTTAAACAAAGTGCAACAGAAGAGCAAAGACCAAATCAAATGAAAAGATAAGAAATCTGAATCCAAACATACCAATGGGGGAGACACAGGAGGAGACACTAAAGACGGACAGAGGCTGACGGAATCACAGGGTACATCGCGGAAGGAACTGACAAACACATGCGGGAGAACAAAGATTATAGACAAAGAGACACCAACGAGGGGATCAGATACAAGTGAGGTGAGTGAGGAGGGAAGAGGACAGGTGAGGTAACGAACGGAAAAACGCTGAGAGGGGAAAAACACACAGGAGAACTAAAAAGCAAGAAGTGACACAAGAGGGCATTATATTAAAGATAAAACAGAAAACACAAGAAGAAGAAGTACCGATGGGATGGTGAACTACCTGTTCAGCATTATGGTGCATGCGAAAAGGAACTTGATTATCAGAAAACTTCTAAAGGGGTAAGTTAAAGCCATACTTCTGGTTTAAAACTGGAAACTTTAACTAATATCATGAACAGCAGTGTTGAAGTTATGTCAAAGGCGTCTTTGTACTTTGTTGCAGAGATTTAGCAGAAGTTAGCATGCTTACCAGCTAGCGAGGCTGGGGTGCAGACAGACTCCAACCAGCAAATAGGGCCTCTTAGCTTCAACGCTAAATGAGCTTCTTGCTAATGGCAGCTTGCTACTGCCAAAGATAGCGTTAACAAAAGTGATCAGGGGTGGACGCTACTGCCCCCTATAGTTCTGGAGCTACCTTTGATTTCTGTTCGAATCTTACAAATTACACGTTTAAAAGAAATTCAAAGGTGAGGTGAAATTCAAAGGTTGAAGTCATGGACGTGGCCTATCACTGATTAAAAAAAAAAAAAAAATATTCACAAATTTATGTTATAGGTTTAATATTTTACTTATGGTGAGTTGTTCATTCGCAGTGGCTATCATGAAGAAGTGCATCCAGAGTTGGCTAATATCTTGATCATCCATGTCGATGTTGATGTGGGCTAAACGCTTTTGCATGTACCTGCTGTAAACTGAGAATATTATGGATTTATATTTGTATTGTACTCACACATTAGCCCTCCAGGCTTCATTTGTTCTCGTGCCAGCCAAGCGAAGATGTCATGTTCTTCCCAGACACAGGCTAAACAGCCACATCCCTCTGTGCGTCAGAGGGGCTGCTTTCTCTCGTTAAGTGGGTTTTAATGTGTCTTATTATCCAAATCACTTCAGTACGGACTGTGACTACGTATTTAAAAATCCATGATTTTGGTAATTAGCATGAATATTACGGTCACACTTAATTGGACCGCCACAGTGTTTTTTAATGCCCGCTGTTTGTATTTCCTGCCACAATCGTTCCTTTTTGACCACAGGGCTGAAAAACAGTATTGTGCTTGTCTAAAAAATTAATAATAAACAGAATGGATTTGATGTTAAGCCATGTTGATTTATATATGTCTCCACTGATGCTCGTGCCATCACGGTGGAAGACGGCACAGATTCATCAAGAAAAACCAACAACAAATCTTACTCACGCTCACATTTTCTCACATTATTAATCAACCCACATTCTGTCTTCTTCCCAGCTGCCTACAAGAACAAAAATATCTTAGAAAACAAACAAGCGGGAAGAAGAAGCCAGAGAAGAGAGAAATAAAATGAACAAGATCCGAGTAGAGAGACACAGGCAGTGAAAAACAAGAAGTCAGTAAAATCCCAGTCGAGGCCAGGCAGTGTCTGCAGGCAGCGGCAGGGTCATGCATCCCTCTGCTAAATTTAAATCAAACAGAGATGTATCCGAGTTGAAATCAGTGTCCAAATCAGGATGAGCAACTGCAGCGCACATGCTGCACTGAGAGGATGTGGGCGGAAGGTAAGGGGAGGCTGCAACACACTGAGAGAAAACAGAGGAGGATAGGAATATTCCTCCTCTCACTGTCATAACAGTTTTGATGCATCCAGACCTATGATATCTTCTGACTGCGCTCTGAACAAAAATAACCATTCATCATCATGATCTGAGAGAAAAATCAATCACGCTGGTGATGAGACGATCGCTCATGGCCTTCAAAAAGTGCAGGCTTATGGAAAGTACTGTCATTTTTTGGAGCATTAAAAAAACATCTGATCTTATGTACAGATATATAAACTTAATGTATACATTTAAATATCACTTTACTGTTTTTGCCCGTGCACTCATTGGGTACGACTGGACGCTTCCACAAGGCTAGGTGGTTATTTTGCCAAAGTTATTAGCGAGTCGCACCAGATTTGACCTTGCTGCCAAGGTTTCCTATAAATGTGCTAGCTTGACAGCCGTGAGCACTAACAATAGCTATATTCGTTGTTTATGGTTCATCACGATAATCTTTGATGTTCTCTTACGTGAGGTCGTTGGATCTGGTTAGCAATGACACAGTTGCGCTGTGCTCACAGTACAGATCCACAGGTGACGCCATATCCACTACCCTCCACTCAGTCCTCACACACCTTGAAAATAACAGCAGCTACCTCAGAGGTGCTCTTTGTCGACTTCAGCTCAGCGTTTAATACAATGAATCACCCATGAAGCCATTTGGACAACCTCACACTCTGGGCTTACGTACCGCGCGCTGCAACTGGATATTGGATTTCCTCGCACACGTCTCCCAGCTGGCCAGCGAGAAGCTCCGGGGGAGTTAGTGTGGTTATGCAGTTTGCACTCATGTATTTTGGATGGGGGCCTGAAGTCTAAACAATGCACACTTAAAAAGATTTGAGATGTTTTCTTATGAGGAAGGAAATGCATTTTACATGCTTGTCGGGCTACATAAACAGTGTGTTCTGGTGCCTAACACCGACTGACAAGGAAACTCAACAAGGAACCTGTTCTCCTCTGCAGGGAAAGTTGAAAACGCTGCCTCCTCTCTTTACTTTCCCCCGAACTATAGATAAGAAACGACATCCTGGGTTTGCCCTGAATGTTGGCACCACTTTCACAGTGCACTGCAGATTCACACAATATGAGCATAATCCCCAGAGAACGTGCGCTGTAACGACGGCACAAAAACCTGCATAGCCCGGAGCCAAGTGTTGTTTTCTGTCCCCGCAGGTAGATTCTGGCCCAGATCAGCATGTTTTCTGTCCTGTTGAGGTGAGACTTAAAATATAATGAAATAAACAACAACCACGTTACGCAATCCATAGCTCAGTTCAAAAACATAATCAAATCTGTGAGTGCTTTGGATTTTTTCAAGGGAAATCTGTGAGGGATCAAGTATTCAGCACATCAGTTCACATCATGAAACCAGTAAGCACCGTCTGTATATTTTATGCATTCAGTGTATTTTGCTTTCATGCCATGGTCCTCCCAGCCTGTCCTTTCGTGACACACCTTCGGATTATTCAGCCGATGACCTCGTCCTTTGACCTTGAGCATGTGAAATGTCAGGCAGTGACAACAGACTTTAGGTGGGACGCAGCCGGCTGACAGCCAGCAAGGCGGGAAGCGCTTCGTCCAAAGGCACTGACATTTTGGGGAGGAGAATGTGAAATATTGGCTGACATTTGTGTTCAGGGAGTGTGTGTGTGTATGTGTGTGTGTCTGTGTGTGTCCTTGGGGTTTGCGTGCATGCGACAGTTGTGTGAGACACGAGCCTCACAGCAGTGAGGAAGAAAGAGCGAGGAGGGAGAAGATAAAGGCTAGATCCGAGGCGCAAACTTCCTGCTGTCTGGAAGATGAAGCTATTGTCCCACTAACTGTTTGGAAACCCCAGGCAATATCAGAGGGACTCACAGTGGATCTCCACAGCAATACAGCATAGATTACTGCAGTTGTTAAGTAGTGGTACTGAAATGTATTGCCTTATACGCTTTCCTTTACCTGTAGTTCATGAAAATAGCAAAACAGTGTAGAAAAGTCGCAATGCATATACATGATTTTGTGCAGCAGAAATGTGGCATTTCTTATCCATTTATTCGTCTTGTGACACTTGATGTATCTTGGGACCCCTTGAGAAGCCCTGACCCCAAGTTCTCCTGGTGCACTGAAACTGAAAGTGAAATTTTAATGAATAGTCTAAGTTATTTACTTTCTTGACATCAGTACCGTCGGCCCGTGCTCATCGGATAAACAACGATATAGGCAGACTATGACCTTGGCTTCTTACGACCGATATCCAGTGACCTCTATCAGCTGGAGTAATTATGGGATGGATGGCCGTAGAAAACACGCACAGGACTTTCATCCAGGAGACTGCTGTTTTGTGTCTGGTGTGAAACCACTATATGCAACTTGGAGGAGTTCCGATTGTAACTGTAAGTTTCAGAAGTAACGCAGTTATTTTAACCCAAACCCCGCTGTTTGCCTAAACCTAACCAAATTGCTGACGGAAGACTGTTCTATGACCGAGAGCAGTGACATCCTGGAATATTGTCGTAGTAAAAATTGGCCTGAAATCCAGTAACATTTAATAAGTGAATCTTGAGTTTCTGTCAAGTTATTGCCAATATATGTACATTTAATTTGTTTAACTATTGATTTTTACCATTTCCTGGTACACTTACTGTATCGTTATTAGAAATTAATGAGTGTAGAAATCTAAGTAATAGTTGAACTGGAATATTGTCTGTGAAAAGTTCTTTTGCACCTAAAAACTCTTATTCAGCCTCATTTGTGAGTGGGCTCATAACCTAATTACTTCACTGATTCTAACTAGATATTGTAGCCTCTTGTGTGATAAAAATAGAAATCCAATCTCCAGCCAGGACTTGCAATATTGACGGCCATTCAGCCCGGCTACTAAAAAATGCCTGCTATTAGCGCTGCCAATGCACCATCACTTCTGTAATGACGGCAGCGGATGTCCATAAAGATTATCGTGTCTGAAAGCTGTGACAATGCAAGACAGAGGACGTCGATACGGCCTCGACTGTCTCACCCCCGAGACCGCGGAAGATAGAAGACAACACCGGGGAGAAGTGGGTCACGATCACCTTAACAAGGGAACGGAACATCACAATCACCTTCTTATAGAAAGACCATGTGGACGAAAGAAAGGAGCGCCTCAAAATATCGAGTTTTATGATGCATTCATGTGTTTTAGTGGATTAAAAAGCACTTATCAAAATTGAGGTTGAGCATTACTTCATGTCCTATGATGCATGGCACGGCATATAGCACATTACAATGCAGTGTAGTGCTGCAGGGGCGCCGCAAGGCATTCTGGGATGTGTTCTGTGTCTCCCAACACCTGCAATCTGGAAAAAAGCCTCAAGGTAATGTGCTGTTGTTACCTGACAAAATCTATTATTATGTAGAAAAAACTATGGTGGAGCATTTGAGTGACAATGACACAATAGTTAATATGAGAAACCAGTGAAATACAGTGAGTAGAGAACTAAAGCCCTGTGGGCTCTGCTGGAACCAAAACAGGGACAGTGGAGCAGGACAGTCAAGGACAATCCAGTGTAACCCACCAACCATGACTGCTACACAAAGTGGGAAAAAAACACTCAGAAACAACACAGTGAGTGCAGCGGAGTATTGCATCGCAGTGAAACACAGTGAGTGTTGTATCGACAGTGTTTGGGGGATTTTCTTCCCTTCATACCTTTTGGCAGGTTAGCTTTCTTTAAGAGACTCGGTGTGCTGGGAGAAACAACGTGTGTGTGTGTGTCAGAGCAAGAGCAGGGAGAGAAAAAAAAAAGGGAGGGATGACATGGAAGAGGAAGAGAGAGGAAGTCTTATGGGGAGGAGAGAGCGAGCAAAGGAAGAGAGGTGGTGCCAAGGTACCCTGCTGTTTTCTCTCTGACTAGAGGGCACAGCATTTCCTCTCAGTGTGATGCTTTTCATCGCACACACACACACACACACACACACACACACACACACACACAGACTTTGAGCAGTGGTTCCCTGGAAGCTACAGTAACCTGAATTGTTGACTGTACACAGTGGAGAAAAATACGACGAATAAGAGTTTCCATACTGTAACTTAAGGGAAGGTTACAGTCGAGATAAAGGAAAGAGGACGTGCGCACTGGTACGCCGTTAACAGACGCTGGGTTTTCACAGTAAAAATCTCACAATAAACTACCGTAATTACACATTTGAAATGCCTAGTGGCTAATTATTTGGGATATAACAGTAAGCTGCCGTGAAATCTGAAGCAACAAAAAATGGTACATTACAAGGAAATACTGTAACTAGGGTACAGCACCGTACAATAAATTAGTGATAAAATTATTGTACATAGGTACACATGCTAAAATGCTAACTTCAGCTAACAGGCTAACAACAGGCTTACCCCCAAGTGGTCCTACAAGGTACAGAGGCTGACAGCCTAATAGGCTAATATGCTGACAGGCTAACATGCTGTACTTTGCTGTAATACTACTACAAATTTACTGTAAATTATTACAATAACTTCAGATGCTTAGTATCGTGTCATAATGTAATTTTACATCCAAATAATGTATTTTCATACTTAGATTGTGTAGAAACACAATATATTACTGCAATGTTCATCTGTATACTACAGTGAGCATTATTAGCGAGCTATTTTACTGTAAAATGACAGTAATAATTTGTACAGTGTAGTTGCACGCATCGTGTATGCCAGTTGTGGGTTTGTCGTATTCAGGTTTGTGAAAAGTGAGAAACCCCAACATGCCAGCTGGAGTACATGGCTAGAAGTCAGATTCTACCCCCTTTTCCATGATCCTGCCCCGGTCCTCTCCCGCCCGGTGCAACAATGCAGTTAGTCCCTCCATCAGCTGCCGTCTCCCCAGGAGGACTCTGTCGGTCGCAGCTTGCAACCGAGTGGAACAATCATGCAGTCACACCTCAGGAACAGAAGGGGCCCCTCTCCCTCCGTTACAAACCCAATCTTTCCATCTCAAGGCGTCCTTGTGAAACAGCAGGCTGCAGCACCGAATGCTTTTTTCACCAAGGTTGAGGACTTGAGTCTGGCCTTGTCTTGTTTGGATTAATTTCATCACGGCAGTGACCTGCCTGATAGAAATATGTTAATAATTGTTGCTTAGCTACTTTTATCACAACATGATATATAGACCATATTCAAATGGCAGCCATTCTCCTCTGATATCACACTCAGGGTGGGTTTTTTCCAGTCTGGTCCAAGTCCTATATACAAAGGGAATCTTACAAATTAATGTTGTGGATAAGCAAGTGAAAATCAGACCATATTTCAGACCAAAGGTAAATCAACAGCTAACAGCTAGCATTAGCATTTAGCCACTTCCTAGCTATCATTACCTTACATTTTACATTGCTATACGATTCGATAGGAAAGGCAACACACATCTTGGATACATACTGTATGTTTAAGCCTTGAGGTGATGTAATCAACTGTAACGTTAGCTTGTAAGTGTTTCATTGCTAACGTTCGCTAATGGCTTATCTATTGGCTTGTTATTTTACCTTGAAATGCAACCCGCCGTGATAACAATCTGTTGAATTCCCTGCGTTTATACGACTTGCAACCTCGAACAAAGCAGCATAACATTCTTCCAGCATTTGAGATTCTCACCCTGAGCGTGCCCTGCCATGTGAATGTGGTCCATGGTGACGGGGCTGAGACGAGCTGTAACTATTGGTCAAAACTGCTCATTGTAAATGCTATAAATGCTTCACTAACCTGTCAGACTTTGGGTTTTGAATTGGAGATGCATCATTTATTCGCTCACCTGCATCATCAGTGAGTCTTGACGTGCTGGTTTCATTCGATTCTCTCAATGTTTCTAGGTTTCCCTGATTAGCGATCCATAAGCCTGTCTGATCCCTTTCCTGTCTGTCTTTCTGCTGCCCTGAATGTTTCATATCGTCTCATCCTCGGCCCCTTTTTGAATGCACTTCTACCTGCATGTTTGCTTTCCCCTCCCTCTCTCTCCATCTCTTCTTGTGCCTCACCAGCAGTGCTATCTGCCCGAACAAGTCAGCCTCCTCCTTATTCTTGATTTGCCTCGCTTTTGTCACTGTGAGTTTTGTTTCTTTTCCATCACCCCTTCTCCCCTCATCTCACTCCCTCCCCGCTCACTCCCTCCTCGTATCCCCAGCGAGTATGTGTCTATTTTAGCGCGTGTGCACGCGCGTGCGTGTTGTGTGCATGTGCGAGAGAGAACGAGGCGACAATGTGCTCAGCCTTTCAGCCAGTCTGAAGCCAATCAATGGGGGCTTATCAGGATGTGCTGTGCTGTGCTCTGCGGCTGTCTGCAGCCGAATCCAGAGGCAGATAGGACTGAGCCGGGTCTGTCTGGGCTGGACGCAACAGGGGGTGGAAGAGGGGAAGGCTTAACAAGTGTGTGTGTGTATGTGTGGATGGGAGTATTCAAGCGAATGTGTATTGCTGAATGTCACAAAGAACGATAGAAGGAAGGGTGTGTGTTTGTCTTTGTGTCAATCAGGCGGAACGTGTGTGTGGAGAATTCGATGCTCAGGATGTGTCTGTGTGTTTTTGAGTGAGACAGTGTGTGTGCGTGTGTGTGTGTGTGTGTCAGATAAGGCTGCAAATAATCAGCTCAATATTTGGTCTATAAATTGTCTGAACATGAAGATAAATGCTCATAATCATTTCATTGAGCGTTAAGTAAAATCTGACTAACAGTCCAAGACCGAAAGATATTAAGTTTACCGTAATATGAGACAAAGAAAAGCAGCACATAAGTGTCTCACATACGAAGCTGAAACATGTTTGTCTGTCAAGTTTTCCGTTCTTGTATGGGACAAACAGTGATAACAGTGGTATATTCGTGAAACAGAGGAGCATCGATTTTAATCACACATAGACCAAAAACAGGCTTTTAATTGCAATGGCAACTGTCAATTAATGTGACGCGCCAGATGGTTTGTCTCACATAATGGTTTGTTTTGCGGAACAATCTGGGAAAGGAGCCGCTAGACGTCAAAGCCAGCACTTTCAAAAAATACTTGGCAGGTGATCGGACGAACCATCTGTCTATCGCTGTCTGTCACATGCTAGCTTCATGTAGGGGGTTGACTTTAGGCTGGGTCAAGGCCGTGATCCGCCCCGATACAATTGTTGGCCCCCCCACTCACTAACGCACCTGTTTGCAAGTGCCCCCCTGCGTAAAAAGCCTTCAGTGCCGTTCATTGCTGTTCTTTCGATGAAATAAACACAATATTTCGGATAAACTGATGCTACAGTATGGAAGTTGCCCATAGAAACCAGTAACTCCATCGCTGATCAGTTCAACACGTGCGCTAGCTAGTTGAGTTGTGTTAGCTTCATTAGCTGGTTTAAAGCGCTGTGTTTGCTCGACTTTGCAACGTTTACGACTCATTTCAAAATAAGAACCACCATGGCCGTCTCAAACACACTTAGGGGCTACAAGTTTTAGATCATGCTAAAAGACCGAGGCTGAAGCTATACATCCTTAGCATTAAAAGATGATCCATGTGGAAGACATTGAAATAAAATAACTGCAGTGATCGTGTTCTGCTGTTTAGACCTATTTATTCCTAGAAGCACAACCAATTAGCGATTATTAGCGCCATCTCAGATATCAAATTTGGTTTGAGTGTACAGAGCAGGTTAGAGCTGCAAAAGTTCAACTAAAATCTCATATAGAATCTCTGACAGGCAACATTGTTAAATCCATTCTTTACACTTGCATGAGAGGCTAAAAAAAGACAGCGCCCACGAACTCTTTATATTCCTCACTGCATCGCCCGGCTGCTGTGACTTTGACAACCGCTGTTAGAGGGAGGGTTTTAGTGAGCGGTTAATTTGGCCGTGCACATGCATAAAAAGAGAGCCAGTGATTTTTGTGTGATTGGAAGACAGAAAATGAATGAACAAGTGTATGTGTGTGTGTGTGTGTGTGATGTTCCATTTCGGCTGACAGCCAGCGAGCTAATTGTGAATCCAAAGCATGATGAGGGCCTTCAGTTTGGGTCGGGGGTCCTTTCAAACACTAACACAGACGTATGCCCAGTTTCAGTTCCTGCTTTTGCACCACACTTACCTCCTCCTCCTCCTCCTCCTCCTCCTCCCTGCACTATGTTAATCACCAAGGCAACAAGTTACCTCAGTGACTTTTATGTTGTTTTGTTTGTCTAGCCCAATCTCCTCAGCTTCCTGCTGTTAGCTTCCAGAGCAGATTGACGCAGATTGCTTGAGGCAATTATAAACGTTAGCAATGAGCCCGCTCCTCGCCTGCATATTTGATTTGGCACCTTAATACATTTTATTAAAATTCAAAGCAATCACTCCAGAAAATTCACCTCCTGATGAAAATCTGATTTTCGATGGAGTGGCCGCTCCCTCGGCATACTGACTACCAGAGGAGACTAATTGGGGTTTCAATTAGGGCTCCGGCGCCCCAGACCGCTCCTCCTCTCCGTCTAATTAAAACCTCCAACCGAGTAATTATTGGAAGAGATGGATAGGTGGAGGGATGGTAAAGGGGAAAAGAGCCACATAAAAGGGATGGACGAACTACACGGGGAGGTGGTTAGACGGATTGAGGTGGTGGCAGAAAATTAGGAAGCGATGGACAGATGAAAGGGAAAGATGGCTATGAAAGGGTGTGAGGGACGGAGGTGTGAAATACACGAATGTGGATAAAAATGAAGAGCGGAAGGGAGGGGGTAAAGGGGCCATTACGGACAGATGGTGGAGGGCTGATGAGGAGAAGTAAGGATGAGGGGGAGGCAGAGAGGAAGGGTGTGATGGAGGGAGGGGTGCAATTTGCTTGGATCTCAAAAGGAAGGGCGATGGGGGTGGAAGAGGACACAGAGGAGAAAGATCACTAGACTCTAATGATCAGTCTGCAGGCTTCATCGTCTGTGTGTGTGTGTGTGTGTGTGTGTGTGTGTTTGTCTGAGTGTAGGGAGGTTGCCATGGCGATAAGTGCAGCTCATTAGAGAGGGTCCATCAAGTCGCCAGCAGCAGGTGTCCGTCTGTAGCCGTCCCACACACACACACAAATATCCATCAATCAATCTCTAATGTGTCACATGATGGCTATTAGAGATACCTGTGTTGGTCTATCTCCTAGATACCAATGGCGGCAGGCATGTACCGGCCACCAGGCGAACTTATTACTGCCGGTTTTGTTGGGCTTCAGCCTGGCTATTTGAAGATTCCCTACATTTTTTTCCTCCACCGTTTATCCTAACCCTCTAGGGCCAGCTTTGCACATGAACGGCTCTGGGGTCAAGCTAGCGCTAATACAAAAGCCTATGCAATGTCCAGTTAGAGAAACATTTCACATATTATGATATATTATATATGTTATTAACGTTGAATGTTTAGCCTAAAAAAATACTTGGTCAGGTGTAGGGCCCCAAAACTACTTGGTTAGGTGAAGACACTAAAACTGATCGGTTAGGTTTAGGTACCAAAACTTGTTTAAAAAAAACGATGTTACTTATGCAACTTCCATCACATTAATTACCTTTCCTCTGTAACATAACTTTAAAACGAACTGGTCTTCACACTTTGTCACAAGCATGACTTAAGCGTCACTCTCCTGGGAAAAAAGTCCTGTGTTTGACTCGTCCAACCACCTCAACCCCTGCCTGGCTAAATTTTCTTCATGTGAGCTGGTCCGTAGAAAAAGTCCAGGGCTTAATTTTGTTCCAGTGCATCCCTGAGTAGAGGTAAAGCATCAGTAAACACACGCTCCTTCTCCGTCGTAGACTTCACAGAGGCCATTTCAGTGAAGCCAGAGAGAATTTACTGCATTGGTGTGTGTGTGTGTGTGTGTGTGTGTGTGTGTGTGCGTGTGTGTGAGTGAGAGAGAGTTAATGAAAGACATCATTGCACACTCTCCCTAAATCCCTTCTGTCACTGCAGGCAGAGGTAACTGAGCTGGAACAGGAGCAGGTGTGTCTGTGTGGAATCAATAAAAGTACCTTACTTTTATTAAAGCCTGTGCCGTCATACGGTTCCTTTTCATGCACACATTTGAAAAGTTTTTTGAACAAATAATGATATTCTCTTTAAAAGTGCTGTTATTAATAGACCTGGGCTGAGTTCCAACAGATTAGGCTAACTAAGTCTCCATTATGGCTGCACAGTGGTTAGTGTAGACATCCTGCCGCGTGAACAGACTCAGGACTGCTGACGCTGCCTCCTTTTATGACTTTATTTCATGCAGTTATTGTCCTAACGCCTGCCGGAAACACACTGATTTTGATCTGTACACGTTTTCAGTATTCATTTCTTGTTGTTGAGAAACCTTTATTTGCTCAGGTACTTGATACGACTCGCACACTCTTCAACAAACACACCTTAAGTTGAAGTCAACAAAGCGTTTGCTGGCAGGATGGGAGTCGTGCATGTTAAACTTGATTTGTTTTTCAGAGTGCACAGTTCTTCCTTCTGTTCTCGTCCGCTCTGCCCGCTTCATTTGAAAGAAACGTCAAACTGACACTCAAGCACCTCTTTCATTTCTTTCTTCTCCACGCATCCTATTATTTCGGCGGACCAGTTATTTGCTCCGAACTGACCCTATCAGACAAGGTCTAACCAACCTTGTTATTTGACTCAACTCAACAGCCAGAACAAACAAATGAGAAATGCCTCCCATGTTGTTTTGCAGCGAGTTATAGTGTCTATTAAGAGAGGAGTTATCTTTTTCTCTTGCGGTAACAACTACCGTCCAAAGCGGCGGCGATCTTGTTTTTATTTGATCTAACCACGTTAGACTCTGGGATATCTTATACTCGAAAAAACAGACCCGTAACAGCTTCAGAATATATCACACTGTGTGTATTAACAGCTACTATACACACTGCGCAAGCAATTAAAGATGCTACACGTCTCACAGGCCCTTATAGACTCGCACACAGTCGCACATTGCTTTCGCAGCGGTCCTTAAATTCCTGAAGTGCATCGAATTTAATTCATATAAGGACACAATGAGCCAAAGATGTAATCAACTGAGTCTGAGGCGCAGCAGCAGACAATATACACACCACAGCAAACTGGATTTTCACTGTGCAAATAATGTGTTTCTTCAGTCAACAAGCAAACAGCTATTATTTCTGGGCCACATACAAGAACATGAATTGCTTTTCAAATAAAAAACGTGGAGCCACAAACTGTACACAAGGAAAGAGAGAAAGATTACATGCAAGGAAACGAGAAAAAATGGTGTGAGAGCAAGCAAGCTTGTTTTGTTTTTTTGCAGCATGCTCATTTCTTAATGGGACCTATTATGCTTTTAAAATGCTGTTCCTTTCCTTCTGTGTTATATATTTTCTTCAGCATGTAAAAGATCTTGAAAGTTAAAAAGGCAGAAGTACGCATCTGCAGAAGCTCCACTCTCCCACAGAAAACACTGCTCCTGAAACGCCTCGTCAGCAGTCCCGCCTTTAATTCCATATCTTTGCAACATGTCACACATTCGCAAAAGGGCGCACATGGATTGATTTAGCACAGCTGCTCTGTTGTTGTTTGTGGTGCTGGCTCAGGCATGCATGAGCTGACCAATCAGAAGGGACTGGGTATTCAGGAGGGGGCCCTGAAAGAGACAGGAGCTAAAACATGTAATTCCGGACAGAGGGGGAATACAGCGCTGCAACACTGGACATTATGAAAAAACTGAAGCATTTTCATTCTAGTAGTAACCCAAAATAAATCCAAGAAAATATGGACCTGACAACGAGCACAATATGTCTCATTTAAAGTCAAAGTGCTCATCAGAAACAATATCAATACTGAAAAAACAATGGGAGTTCTGCTGGAACAAATTTTTTTTATTTCAGAGCATTCCATTAGATGAATTAACCCCAAATATTGGCTCATTTAGAAAAAAAAAGTTATTATAAAACACTGAGGAGACTTTCTGGGGGCGTCTTCATTGTCTTCAACGGCCGTAATCAGCAGCACAAATGCGGTTTTCTCCAAACTGAGAGAGCACATTTAGTGGTGACAGCAACAACACAATGCTTTGCAGGCTATGGCTCCGGGGATGATAAAGCATCTCCATATTAGAGAACATTAACTCGATTTATCAGTTTGCAACACAGTATGATTGTGCGGCCCAAGCTTAATTTTTCGAGCCTCCCACATATGGCCCTCTATAAGACGGAGCTGAGATGCCTTAAACAATAAATACAGCAGTTTGTCACAGCACGAATTTTTATATTAAGGCTCAAAGGTTACGATGACTGTGGCGAGTAAAGTAATTACCCTTCAGTGATGAGTATGTGTAGTCTGACAGTTTAGTTGTAACTGCTGGGAGTCTTGGTGATCGTGTGTGTGTGTGTGTGTGTGTGTGTGTGTGTGTGTGTGTGTGTGTGTGTGAACTGTCTGTTTGACGGCTGTGTTAGTTTGCATAATGGCAATATGATCCGCCGGTTTGTT
>OMLP01011461.1:31579-42123 GCA_900302685.1 Spondyliosoma cantharus | reverse complement strand
TACAAATCCAAACTGTAACAAGCTGTGTGACTGTGTTTTGGAAAAAGCTGTCCAGATCATGGGGCAGACTGTGACAATGCTAGGTGCAGGTCAGTAATTGTGTACATCTGTGTGTGTGTGTGTGTGTGTGTGTGTGTGTGTGTGTGTGTGTTTCCCCGTCAGAAGTGTGTGTGCCTGGTGGGTATGGGCGTGTATCACATGCCAGTAGCGTGTGCACCATCTTTTGTGTTCTTAAACACTCCACGCGCTGTCATGGCAATATCGCAAACAGGCACATAAACAGAAATGTTGGTGCTGTTTAAAGGCTGATTTCTCTGAAGCGGTGACTTCAGTTGAGTTCAGTGTTGACAGGCGGGAATGACAAGTATGGGCAACCTACAGTTACCTCGCTGCTTCGTGGCTAATTTAAATCTCTTGAATGACGAGCTCAGTCACACCAGTGTCAAGGGGTCTTCCTGTGGGTCCAATTATAATGTCAGAAGATTTACACTGCTAGCCTTCAATGTACGGCCGGGCGCTGCGGCTTTTTCTTCATGCCTGGATTTCACGGCTCCGTGCTCATGTAACACTCTTACAACAAAGACATAAGCGCGCAGTGGTGCTGCAGGTTGGTCCGCTTTACACGCAACAAAGAATTTGTACTGTGGCAACTGTTTTAGCCGCGCATTAAAGGTCACGTATGACTGTATATCTAATTTTGATTATATTCTAAATGTTTCTAGTCTGATCAAATTATGCTAGAAAGAGGTTTATGAAAGAAACAAGCACACACTGACACATTTACAGTAGAATCAAACATGTCTGCGGCTAATCTAATTTTCACATCAGAAAAATCACCATACAAGTTGACCCATATTTACATCTATGTTAGTGGAAGACCTCTTTTGCCTGTCATAGTTGGCAGCAAAGGAGGAAGTCAGGTGACGTAGTATATAGAGGGACAAAATCTGCATATGGAGCAGGATAGGGTGGAAGAATGGGTCACAGAAACACAGGACTTTCACCCAGAAGACTGTTGTTGAAAGTAACTTGACAACATGATTCATTTATGTCACGTACAAAATGAAACTTAAAGGAACAGTTTACCCAAAAAGTGAAAATTTGCTCGTCATCAAATCTCCCCCGTGCTGACGGAAAGTCCTCGAAACAGTTTTGGAGCTTCACAGCGCTGCGTCATTCTCCAAAAATAACTGAAGTAGATGCAGATTTCTTTTAAAACAAAAAAATGAAAATAAACAGCTGAAAATAAACATGAAATGGCTTAATACATCTCGTCCAGTGTAATCCAAGGCTTTGGAAACCACGAGATTCTGAACTGATGTTATTTACAATCTTTAAGTCGTAATTTTCACTGTAGCTGCTAAGCTAAAAGAGTTAGCGCGCACCCATCTGAAGTGAGCTCTTACTGTCTTTTCAAATGAATTTGGGATCTTGGGGATTACATGGAATAGGTCAGACGAGTTGTAAACATTTTATGTTTTTTTCCAGTTATTTTTTATACATTTTAAAACAAGTCACTTTCTACTTCAGCTGTTTAGGAGAATGCTGCAGTGCTGTTTTGATGTGAAGCTCCAAAAATCATTTTGTGGACTATGAACACTTTACTGTTGACTTTGGTTGGTTGCAACTACTCGAGGAAATACACGCTCTTTCTACACAATGGCGTGTAAAAAAAGACCTCGGTCCCGTCTGGGATGATTTGTGGCGTTGTAAAATCTTATTACTCATTGTGGAGTGTTTGCTTGAGGATTTTATTACAGGGAAGGCATGTTTGGAAAGTGGATGGACTGATGTCAAAGAGTCTTTGTTAAGAAGAAAGATGGCAGCCATAGCTGGAATTCCACATGTTTTCTGTCTGGTGTTTGACCTGTCATAAAAGGTGCATGTAGGTATGCACTCTGAGAGCATCACAAATACTGTAAATAAACTATTGCTGAAAACGACTGTCAGGCAGACCTCATAACAATGTAACAATACTGTCATCGACGTGTTAATTGGTTTGCCTGCAATCCATCATCTTCTAGGAAAACAGAAGTCAGCAATGACTTGCTCAAGGACCCTTCAGAGGTGTGTATGTTTGCTCCCGTGGGAGCTGGTTGCAGATCCCTTTAAAGGAATGTCGTCTCTGATCACCTTTCCACCTCGCTGCTGCATCACACTGGTCATTTCGACGTGAAATTATACATGAAGTAGCGTTTACACAGATGAGATAATTAAAAGGTTCACAGAAGAAGAAAAAAAAAATATGCTCGGAATATTCTTAAACCAGCCTTCAGTTATTGTGAAAATGTTTCACCATGCACAATGCTGCAGTTACGCCTCCAACCATGATGACAAAGAACTGATGCTGACCTGCAAATCTACAGCAGAAAGGTTAAAAGTGCAGCAGGATCTGTCTGTGTTGTTGTTGTGCGACCTAACAGTTGATGGTGAGGTCAAATTCATGGTGTCCCAGAGAGCATGCTCTTAACTGTGGTTGCGTTTCACACCACACCTCGCTGTTATTTTATAATCTTAAAATATCTTTATTGCTATTTTTATGGCCGTATTCATAATCCAAATGTAAGGCCCAACCCTTAATATATAAAACATGATGGGAGTCTTGGAGCACTTTCATTTAATAACAGGTCTATGAACACAGTTAACAAAATACTACACTGTAAATAAAACTGTAAAAAAGAAAAGCAAATATATTCCCACGGTAAGGGCCGCCAGAAATCTTGTCATAAGCAATTTTCCATCCGTATAGTTTTAGCTTTACCTTTACCTATTCAAAACAATTGAAATGACCCTTAAATATTATAAAACACTGTCCTAATACAAATAATCATCACATAACAGCATGTGCATGATGGGAAAAGTGGCTGTCTTACACAGTTGCTAGTTTGTTTGCCAAATTGCTAGAATTTTCTCTTCAGCTTCCTCTTACTCTCACATTTACTCTCCATCTATCATTATTCATCACAATGCAGAGAAATACATCCTCTTTCAAACAATGTAAATATCTAAGCAATGTGACTTACATATTTGTGCTGTGACTCTCAAAGAACAGGACAGCTAATCAATCGCCCCATTGACCCCAATGTTAACTGAGAATGGAAATTTCAGGAATCGAAAAACGTATTTTTCAAAACTCGCCCTGGTTCCCACATTTGTGACACCATTAACACATACTTTACAGCAACATGTTCAAGAATCCCTTCACTCTCATGATGTGAAGATACAGGCAATAGAAATGACCCTCTTTGAGTAATAAGACAGAGTTTGAGTGGTGCCTCTGAGCATAATCTCTATTTAATGAACAGTCTGACCCAGGAGTCACTCAGCTGCTACTTCCTTTAAAGTTAAGAAAGCAATGCTGTTCAGCTCCCAGCTATACAAATGACAATACAGCCCAGCTTCAAGCATTTCGTGCAATGCAATTTAGTTGTCATGATGTCACATGTATTGACAAAATGACGGCTCTTTGTTTTCATTTTGTCATACATGCTGCAATCCGGCCAAGGGGTAGCAAGTATCACATTCTGGTATTCATTTGGAAATTCTTGTGTTTGCATTCTCTACCTTCACACTCCAGTCCGTCTCTAGCTGAAACCGGACTTTTAAAGTCAATGTAAACACGTTAGTCCGACTGAAATCATACTAAATCAAATTTCTCTAAATCAAAAGTCGGACTCGAACAGTCGAACACACCCTGATAATGCAGTTGGAAGTTGATTTAATGTTTCATGTATACGCCTTAGTTGGACCTGAACATCCGTGTTTTCACTGTTCGCCTCCTCGTAACTTGTTTGGTATGTGACGTAGGTAACAGGTCAACCAGATGAAGGTCCAGTAGCAAATAGCTGAAACGGTGCATATCGCCACCTACCTCGGTAGAATCGAACATACTTCCGTGAATAAATCAATTCTCCCCTGGTGCTGGTATACTGGGATACTGGCAGCCGTCCAATTAAATGGCCTAATCGAGCTAAGTTAAGCTTAAGTGTGCATGGAAACGTGCTGAACATTGTGACGCTGTGATCCTACCCCCTCACTGGAGTTACATAGTCCAGAAACAAGCGATAGAGGGGCGGAGTGGCTGAGACAGAGACACCATTCACCCTATTACATGACACTGTACCATCAGAATGATTTTGATTGGTTTTATTATAAGGTAAACAAGTTACATAATGGTGTTTTAAGTAGCTTAATCATATATGTCATGTCAGCCTTGAGGTGGAATAACTACTACAGTGGTTACACAACGTGTCCTAATATTGTTTATTGTTTGGTGTAATCATCATTCACCGACCGAAAAAGTCGGTTTTGCCACATTATGATCTTTACTTACGGTCACATTGGAGTGCCTGTATCCAAAACAAACAAGACAAGAGGAGTGTGGGAGGGGCACACTTCTCCTGTATGTGTGTGTGTGTGTGTGTGTGTGTGTGTGTGTGTACTGTAAATAGCTGTATTGCACCGTGCATGTTGCGTGTTTCGGGGTTGTGCCTTCAGGGATGAGGCGTGGTGCACACAGGTGTAAAGAAAAGAGCAGAAAGTTTCTGAGATTGTGGATTGACACTTTAACATATTTTTTCTTTGTCGTGTCACTCTCGCTTTCTGCAGAGTGGGGTGTTTTGTTTTTTTTCCCACAGATGAGCCGGAGCTGTTTGGAGTTTAAGCCTCCCTAAGGCGTGCAAGCTCTCAGGCCTCGGCCATGTGTGACATCGCAGGACATTCCTTCCAGCGGCTTCCTGGCTTTCATGGCTCGGCCTTCATCACCATCCACAACACACACTTCCTTCCTCTGTGTTTGTGTGTATGTGGGCATTCAAGCTTCCCGAGTTCCACGAATGTTGCATTTTTCTGTGCCGTGTCCCCAAATGTGAGAGATTTACAGAGACTGACGGACAGATATAGACACTGCCTCGGGTTGAAACATGTAAATAGAAATGGAAAAATATCCGAAACGCTAAGCAGAGTATGGAAAAAAACAAATATGTTTATTATTTACAAATGAACTCTACTGAACAATTCAGGGGTATTTTATTAATTTTAAAAACAGCAACTGCTAGTTCTGAAGAAATTTGGGGGTTTTCTGGCACCAAGGGAACTTTGGTGGAAAATTCATAAAGGGACAACACACAGCAGATTCAAAACACCCAGCAACAAACACTGTCAATTTTACATTTAGTCATTGGAATACTACACCTAACTTTATGGAAATATCAAAAATAAGTAGTCTTTTATTTGTACCTATATTACCAAAATGAAGAAGTAATTTCAAACTAAGACAAGATGTGTTGGACTATAATTTTGATTAGGGCTGTCAAACAAAAAACAACAGACTTTCACTGCAGGATTATCGTCACCAAAAGAATTCATGGAAATTATATCATCTATAGAAAATTTGAAAGAAAATTACAGTCACAGTCATATTTAGCCTTGTTTGTTGTGTGTTTTGTCATGTTTTTAGCAAATTAACTACATTTAAAATATGAGTGTAGGTAGGTGGAGAGAATTATGTGATAGAATGTCGAAGTTATGAGATACTCATAATTATGAGATAAATATTGAGACTATATCTCATAACTATGAGTTTTGTATGTCTCATTTTTAACTTTCAATCTCATAAATTTGACTTTGTATTTAATAGTTTTGATGTTTTTTGACTTTTAATTTTTTGCTTTACATCTCCCAATTTCATCATAATTTGTACTTTTTCATGTCATCATTGTGACTTTTAATCTGTATTTTTTCTTTAAATGGCAAGAAATGGACGTCCATGAGAGAGAGTCCACTGTCGTAACTGTACAAAAGTGTACAGAAAGTCTGTCATATTAATAGTGAAAAGCCAACTGGATTAACTGATAAACAAAAGATTTGCAAGTCCTAACATCTGCCATCATTACAGTGTTGCAATATTTTCATGTGTATTATTGATATCAATATTTTTAAAACGATGGTTGCCATCAATACCGGTTTGTTGCTAAAGTCCTGATTCAGGTTTTAGTAATTGCTTTACATAATGGATAACTAGGTAAAAAGTTAGTGTGGACATCAATTCAACACAACTCAATGTCAGGAACAAAGACCACACCTCACCGTTCCTCTAATATTAACCCTTGGTCCTCCCCTTCGCTTCTCTTATCCCTCTGTCAATCTCTCATTCATCCCCTCGCCCAACCTGCCATTCCAGTCATCTTATTTGCCTACATCGCCTGCCGTTTGTCAGAGAGCAGATATTTAAAGCAGCCGACCGAGCCTTTAGAGACCATCGTCAAAAAAACCCTGGTGGCAGAAGACTCGGTTGGTAGTTTTCACCTCCATCCCTGCCAACATTCTATTTACACGAGATGTGACAGGTGGAAATCTACTGTGGCCAACTGTTTTACGAGTGTAGCGCACACACCTCTTTACACAACAGTCACCTGCACCTGGATGCCTGCTAAACCTGTCACATATGGCCAACCATGCGCCAAGGTCACAGCGGCTTTACCTGTGTGTATACATACACCTGAACCTGTGCTTGACTTTATTGTAATGTCTATAGCTCACATAGCATGTCAGTGAGGCAAAGCAGCGGAAAGAAGCTGGGACGCCTTTGATCGTGTTGGGACAAACAGCCAATGTGATGGCATGTTTTACGTCATCTTGTCAACGAGTCCACTGATAGAGTGTGTCTGACATGGGTAGGTCATGCATGATAAGATGTAGGCAGATACTGTATGTGAAAGGAACATAGGAACATACCTGGAGGCGGTGAAGTGTGACATTGTGTGTCTGTCTATGAGACTCTGCAGTATATGTCAAGACGTTCGCACATACACGCGCACGCACGCACGCACACACACACACACACACACAATCACCACTCACACACGTGTAAACGGGTTTCTAAACATGTCCTGGCAATGCAACTGTCACTCTCACACACACACATGCACACACTAAAATGCGACACTACTTACTGTGTAGTTACTGCAATTGACTGGCCTCTGTACACATACAGGGAAGTTTATTCGTTATGATGATAAAAGTCATGATGATTTGTAAGGCCAATGTGGTAACACCAGAAGTAACACTTATATAGTCGATGTTCGACACACTGTTATCACAGCGTAGAACATCCTCTACAGATTTATGACTGTTATCGCCAAAGAAACAGAAGAAAACAGGAAAAATCACAGTCATCTCCCTGGTTGCCAAGTGTTTGGCAATGTGGTGATGATCAACACGGATCTAAGAGCTCTCTGATGAAAGCTACTTCAACCGGCAATCATTTCATTCAGATAACCACAAGGCTGTGATGTGCCACCACCCGTGGCAAGTGTTTAATCGCCACGATGGAAATTTTCCACGGAGACAAATCTCTCAACATTCAGCTCCATGTTTGATTTCTACTTCCACAAACATACATGTTCACGAACACACATTTTAATCCATTCACATATGGTTTGAAGTTTCCTTACTGTCAGACATTCAACACCCGGATGAAATGCACCCAAAATCACAAGTCAAAGCCTTCAACCATCACTCAATTTTACTTTAATATAAACTAAACTAAAAGACTAAAAGTCTGCTGTAATGCAAGTGTTTCTGTACGGCTGTACCTGGACAAAATGCTACTGTTAGCATGCTAACAATGGCGTCTTTTCCACTGTCTGTTCAAGACAAGATGGCATACATTGTCAAAACCACACTAGATACCGACACTTTTGTGGTGCTTGCTTATAGAAGGCTGGCATGCTATTCAAAATCACACACTGGGGTGGCAGTATGCCAGTGTGGTTTGGTTCACTGTAAAAAAGTAAAACCGGTGTAATCACTGTTCTTCCTTACGTAGTATTGCAGGATCTCTGTAACAAGGGCTGTTGATAATGCTAGCATGTTGACGTGTAACAGGTATGATATGTTAACCATGTGCACCATCTTAGTTTAGTGTGTGAAAATGTATTTTTACCTGACAGAGGTACAAGGTGGCAGGTCAGTGGGTCACAGTTATTTCAGTTCATCCTCTGGGGACCATGAATGTCTGCACCAACTATCACATATTTATTCGCCAGTGTCCTTGAACATCTGTAGCAAAATTTATGGCAATCCATACAACGGTTGTCAGGATATTTTACAATCAACCACAAATGTAAACCTGCTGGGGTCTATGGAGGAAAGGTCAGAGGTTCACCGAAGTCAGAGGGATTCGTCCTCTGAGGACCATAAACATATCTGTACACAATATCATGGGAGTTCATCGCATAGTCGTAGAGATAAATCAGTCTGGAAAGGAAAAGTGGACGGCAGACTGAGAAAATAAATGACATTTATTTTTATTTCAAATAGCAGTCAGTGACTTTGTATGTGTGTGGTGAACGACTATTCTTCTAGGAGAAGTTAATACTGTTTGTTTTCACTGTAGAGGTCAAAGGATAGACGGATATTCCTGAACGAGTAACACACACTCTGTCCGCAATAACACAAGCATGAGGCACAAACATAAACCCAATGGATCAGTAAAGGTGACTAACCCTCAGTCAGGGTATTTATTTAGGTCCTCAGAGACTCTTAAACATGATGCTTGTGTTTGCACAGAGCGGGCCTATGTATACAGAGTACTGAGAAAAAAATGCTGTGAAACCTTTTTATGTGTCCGGTCATGGGGTTAGTTTCAAAACACAACATGTGAGATTGGAGCTTGTGAAAGTAGAAAACAGCAAAAAACAATTGGCTGCATCATAACGTTTTGTTGAGTATAACAAGGAGTTGCTAAGAACTCCTAATGAGCAGCTTTGTAGCTGACAATTTGTTAAAAAATTCCTTCCAAATTTCTCTCCAAAGACATTGCATCCAAAGCTGACCTTTTCCCTTGCACGTTTTTCCAAGTTATGGTAGAATATCTGAAAAATGTCGGCCTTAATATGCAATTACTTTCACATCAACTAAAAATAGAGTGTGTGTTCTTTTTAGACTTGGTCGATGCCTTCGTGGTTCTCTCGGAAAGGACCATCAATTACAGAGAGCCTTTGTCTTACTCCTCGCTGTGATCTCATTGTGTCGAAAACAACAATAGTCCCATGAGCGCAAGCAGGCACCGGGCGACATCAGCATTGGCGCCTGGATGAGGTAAGACAGAACCTCACCCACCTCCCACACTCGTTCTTTCCCCCCCATCACTCCTGCCATGCTCCAGCCATTCTCCAGAAACGCATTTAAAAATCACAAATGAGCTCAGCGGCTACGTCAGTCTGTCTCATTAACACAAATGGTTACATGTTCATACACAAAGCTTGATCCTTGGTTTTACAACACTAGTTTTCACTTGAATACAACTGAGATCTTAATTAACTTTTTATAGGCATTTTGTGATATTTTATGGATTTTTGTAAGAAAAAAAGCCTTTCTGGAGTAAATTAAACACCTTAATGGCTAATTGTGGTTGCTCAAGATGTTTCATCCACATATAAAGCAAATCAAGATGTGATACCCTCAAATGCACCTGTGACATGTATGCGGAAATAACAATTGTATTGTCTGTTTAAAATATTGTATGTTGTTCTTATAGTATATTTTTAGATTATGGGTTTTATTTGAGGTGTTTTGATCACTGAAATCAAAAATACTTATTGAATGTAAGAACAATATTCACTCTCCTTTTTGCTATGTTTTTGGTCTCCACCACCTCCTCAGGGAAACATCTGGCTCTTTAGCAGCTAAAAGCTCCACTGTGTTCACCAGATGCTCACTAATTGTGTCTGTCAGCGCCATGTTGTATCTGGACACAACTCTAATGAGAGCAGTCAAAAGAGTGAAGTCAAAACAATCCGCTGAAAGACGCTATAAGGTCCAACAGGGGTTTGTCAGGTTGGTTATTATGAGCAACCCTTTTATATCAACGGCCAGGTCACCAGAATAAAATTTCGGCATTGTACGTTTCTGAAAACCACGGAGACATGGTGGTTGTACGACTGCCAAGTGAGAGATCTCTGTTCAAGTCTACTCCGAGACCATTTTCAATGAATAATATTGGAAATTTTCAACAAGACAGTGGGACATTTTCGAACTTTCTTTGTGGTGACAAATCCAGGTATTTTTCAGCCTTGATCTATCCTAACCCAAATCGAGTGGTTTTCTTTGCCTTTACCTAACCAGACCTTGAGCAGTGTGGTAAGTGTTGGCTTAATATAAAATAAAAAATTTAAACGTAAAAAAACCTCAAGTTGAAACTTAATCATGGTTTGCAGAAGCGTGCAATTCCAACATTCATGTTAGCGATTGGGTCGACCTTTGATCCATGTTGATTCCAGCAGCTTTAAAGTCACATATTGAATAGATCATTGACCTAAATAAATTAATGAATACCACATACAAAGACTTTAATCTCACTGTGATTCTGGCATTGACCCATGCACTCAGACCCTGCACATGCTCACACACATATACTGTACATATGTCAGCCTGACAATTAATACATATACACGCGCCCTAAACCCGCATAGGACTGACCAGAAACATAAAAACTGGGATCTTACGCCACACACACACACACACACACACACACACACACA
>OMLP01011461.1:15678-27772 GCA_900302685.1 Spondyliosoma cantharus | reverse complement strand
TATTCTGTTTCTGTCAAAGCGTACAAATACATGAAACATATTGGACACACAGAGCCAATATTAAATGACACACTTACACACCTATTACACAACAGCAGCCATTAAAAGATGAGGCTCGGTTGGGTCTCAGATGAAAGTTTCCTGGAATCACACACACACGCGCGCGCACACACACACACACACACAAACACACACACGTAATGTCAAAGAGAGTTAGCAATGTATTCTGGGAGGTGAGAGAAGTGGGAAGGAGATGAGAGGGACGGTGGTCATGGAGGGACACACAGCACCAGTCGATACAAGAGAAACTATTCTGATACAGGAAAACCAGCACCTGAGACTGCAGTTTAAATACGTTGTCGCTATTGTTAAGAAGCACGTAGGCCTATTGTTATGATCCTCTATTAATATGGTCTGTATTGTTGTGTGCATGACTGACGTGTCCAACCGGCCTTGAAGTGACCCTGCCCTCCTGCATTCTGTCACAGCCGCTCAAAGGCCGGTTGAGACTTGTTCACATTCAGGAGATGTCATGCTTGAAGGGTTGATGTGCTTTAAACTTTCATTTTGCGCTTCACAGACAGGAATTCTAGGTTTCCTTACAGAACTGCTGGGTGTATTATGGAGCTGCTGTGGTCCATTCGCCGAGTTAATGTAATCCAAACAAAGCCAGCTTCAAATCTTTTCCACCGACTTTGCATGCATCCACTGTACAAAGCCAATTTCTCTTTGTGTTCCGGCTGAATGTTTGAATACGCCTTCAGGAGATCAATTGGAATACAAATTTGTACAATATAAAAAGTGGGTGTGAAGGGAGTTGGTTCTGGGTGAAGGATCATGCTGTTGAGTTTCCTAGAGAGGACGTGCTCCTCCGTCAATGACTCACCAAAGTGCCTGTTCTCAACGTATTTACCCCATCAGATTTCACGACTGTACACAGGAAGGAACGGAAGGGTGCATCGACCACTCTGGGGCCGCCCTCCTCACCTTCGAAGCATGACTGTCATGCTTAGGGAGGCTGTGTGATTCCTATTAGCTCTATGTTAGCCCTCCACGCCCTGCTGCTGCGCTCTATACATAGAGGGTGACTCGGAGGTGTAAAGCCTTCTCACCACGGAAATAGATTCATCACAGCGCTCACACAGACTCCGCGCAAAACCTCATAAATCCATTTTCGGCTAATTACACGCTTTCCTTTGGACTTGATTTGAAGCTAGGGTGAGTGCATTACGTCTGGATGGAGAGAGTCAGCAGAGGAAGCCAAATCCAAACTATATTTAAAAGTCCTACTGTAGGCGGCTGGCATGTAAAGATTCCATCTCACAACAGATTGTATAGCACCTGCTCATATCCAAATGGGATTCAAAGGGAAGGTCCACATGGTTCAGGTCAAGTTCATCTGATCACTAAAAGCTCTTAAGGACTCGTCGATCATGTGAAATCCCAGAACCCCTTGGTGTGTTATTTCTACCACTAGAGGTCTCTCTGTAAATAACAAAACAAATGGCGCACCTCGCGCAGCATCATGTGAGCTGCTGCCTCCGCTGTTAAACAACCACCATTGCTGACGATCTACCCAAGTGACCAAGTGGCAGCAATGAGTATCGTCATCGTCATCGTATTCATGACCGCTGAATACCAATTCAGATTAAATAACGCTGCTCCCAAATTTCAGTACCTAATGAAAAAAGTTTCTCTGGGTTCTTCCGAGTCTGCGAGCAGTCTGTGTGTGTTACACTCGACTTTTTTACAGCTGATATTAAATTCCCGTTAATACAGTGCTGAATAAAGTAGTAAAAAAAGGTATCGAATCCCAGATACTGCTACTGGTCCCATATAGGCACCCAACCTTGCATGTGATGAAGATTAGCAGCTGTATTTTCTAGTAGGTTGTGTCATGCGAGTACATCAATGAGCCGTATGTATACACAGTGGCTATAACTTCCCAGCGGAGGTTTCAGTCCATCTAATTCTACAGCTGGTGCTCTAGAGGATCCGTCGCATAACTCTTTTCACACCGTCACTGACTTTAAAATATACGACACCTGCTGCATCCTAACCCTTGAGTGCCGTCCGTCCGCCTGTTAAAGCAACATGGCAAAGACATACGAGATGCATGACGAAGTGATCATAGCATCAATCACGAAACCACCAACCTCGTCTGATCCGGAGCTGGCACACAGGATGCGCCTCGTGCTGAGAGAGCAATTTCTTAAACACACATTCTCACTTACGCAGCGACACACGTGCGCATACATCCGCTCATTTCTGCTTTTTTTTTTTTTTTTTCCGGTGGATCTCACACTTCTCTCCTCACATCTGTCGACATATGATTAAGTAACCGCGGTTGAAATGAATAGTTGTGGCGAGGACTTGGCAACCGTGAATGTAAACATTTACATTCTGAGCCACATGATAGAATCAGTAGCTGTAGTGGCTGACGGTGGCCAAATGGTGCTATACGGCTTATCTGTGATTAAAGGAGCAAAGGCTTCTGGCACTGCCAAGAGTCACGGTGGTCGCAATTCACAATCCATATTAGCCGTTTTAATTCTCACTAATTGCTCCTGAAATGTACACCAGGCCTCTGATTCAGCTGCTATACCTCCGTTCTATGGTTTATTGCCAGCATTAAAGGCTATAACCGGATCACTTCATGCAAGAATTATCCCCAGCATTACAGATGTGCTTTACAGGACAATATTATATAATATTTATAGTAGCGTATATATATTTGCATATATATTATTAATAATATTGGCAAATTTCTCACTTAGATTTTGAGCGTGACTCATCAAATCATGAGAAGGAAACTCGAGGATTGAAGGTATCTGTGTTCGTGTGTGTGTTTGTGATATTTCCAGAGTTCGGCTGAATGAATGAACAGAACCAGCATTCATGAGAGGTAAATTTGGAGGTGGTCAGCAAGCAGGTAAACAAGCTTATTTTTGCTGTTACATGAATCCAGAAGGTACAACTGCCGCAACTGTCACCCTGCTGTCAGGGAGAGAAATCTTGCATAGGAGTTTTGGTTTTTTTTTATTGAGAAGCATTCCTGTTGGGGGAGTTTATTGACTTTATCACTTATCAGACAAGCTTTTACATTTGCAAACTTTTCTTGTGACTTTTTAAAATCGATTTAGTTGATTTACAACGCGGACGTTTTCAAAGCTGTAGCAGAGACACATAAAGCAAAGTCAAGAAATCGGCTCTCTTTACGAGGAATTTGCAAAAGCTGTTTGATATTACAAGTGTAGCCCTGTCTTTGTCAAATATAAAGCTTCCTCTACTAAAAGACCAATTGAAAGGGAAATGGTAGAACAGCGCTATGGAACACACTTGATTGAAAGGGATGTCACTCTGTACAAACTAGCAAATAGAGAACTATTTACTATGACCTTTTTTGCCTGAGGAAATGACCAAATCCTACGTGCTTCTTGACCAACAGCAGCGATACTGAATGAACAGAATTTGAAAGGGAAAACATCTTTTGGTTTAGGTTTCATGTCACCCATAACACTTTAAACATTGTGATTCTTGTATGTTTCGTGTGTTGTGTCGTCTGAAGCGTATGGGACTTTAAAGGGGCACTTGGTAGTTTTGGAGAAGAAGTTCAAATTGATTTTCAGCATTTACAATATCAGTGAGGTAATAATATAAACTCAAGGTATTTATTTTTTCCATAACCCAATAAACAAGTTGTCAGAGGAAAATAAGGTCCCCAGAACACTGTTTGACACTAGAAAAGTGGCAGGGTCCGCCACATTTAAACAAAGTAAAACAGTATGAAATTGGTTTGTCCTTTAAGGTCAATTTGTTTAATCAGGTTATTCAGCCATGAAAAAAATGAACGTTTCTCCTCTGATTCAAGTTTCTTCCCCAAAGCGACATATTGCACCTTTACACCTTTACATAAACCCGCTCTGAACTCCTTTTTTCCCCCACATCTGTCACTGTCTCCCTCATACACCCCCACACACACACATACCAACTGACATTTTTTAGTCACACGCACACATGCAGCTCTTCTTGAGTAATAGCACTTTGTTCACTGGAAACTGTGCAGCTAAATATACCAGTAACTGATAGCCCTGCTGGTTTAGGGGCAGAAGTCCTGCCGGCCTTGACATTGATACGGAAGATGAATTGCAACAGACACCATGGAGAGGGTGTGTGTGTGTGTGTGTTAGAGAAGCTGTGTGCATATGTATAACTGTAGTGAATGATGAGTCAGAGGATTATTTAAAGAAAGAAAACTGCACTATTGAACAAAACTTAACTAAAGAAAAAAAACTACAAATTTGATTCTTTTAAAAATCAAACTAAAAAGCACAGTGAAAAGTGTCTTCAAAATATTTCAGGTCACCAACTCTGCCTTCTTGGCATTAGTGAGTACCTGCTCTGTTGACCCGCTGCTCCGTTAGAGGACTTTATTAGCCCTTGCACCCGGGCCCTAATTGATATTTGATGGATGTTGCGATCGTAACTTAGCCCCAGACACTCGGACAAACCCGGTGAGCCACACAGCAGCCCTCTGATCCTCGGCTCTCACGTAGACAGGACATACCACAGCTCTGCGGCAAAGCTAAGACAGGAGCAACGATTCAGAGTGGCAGATAGACCAGGAGCGAGAGGACGGGGACGTGAAAGAGTCAAAGGGAGAGGGTTAGAGGGAGAGAAGGCCGTTGCTAAGCAGACAGAAAAATGCGTCCATATTCTTCCCCAGTGTTTCTTACGTTCTATTTCTGTCCTCTCTCCTTCAGTTCCACACATTTTTTTCTCCATCTTTTCGGGTGCACTAACCTGCAGCTGGCCGCCGGCTGGCATGGTGGACCTCAGCGATGTCAGGTCGATGTCTCGGCCCGTCTCCCCTCTCTCGGTCTTCCCAAGTCCCTGCATAATAAGACCCCGAAACGAGCGAGCAACCAGGAACGCACACACACACACACACTTGCACACCAAGAGTGTTGCCCCCACAGCAGCGAAAATGCTAATGCAAGGATGGCAGTGGTGGTTCTGAAAGAAAATGACCCTGGACGCCAGGCACCAAGCACCAGGCAAGGCCAGGGAGGACAGCAGAGGGACAAACAAACGGCTTATTCACCCCATCGTAGTCTCCCCCACGACACCCCCCACCCCCCACCCTCTCTCTTACTTTCCACTCTTTCAGCATGTCTCTTTCTCCTTCTGTTCTCCCAAACGTTCCAAACCAAGGTAGGAGAAATGGACCATCAGACTGAATACCAGGCAAATATTGTCTGAAAAGTCAGTCTTGTGCCTATCCATGACTCCGTTTGACCGGCCAGTGCACACCGGGTTGCATCTATTTGTGCCTGTTTGCCCAACAAAAACATTCTGCTGTATTTCCGTTAAGTTAACTGAGGTCAGACGTCTTCTCGTAAAAAAGCACTGAGGCTCCACTGTTGGGAGTTTACTGCTCTCTCACCCAGGGGAACCCAGGCTCCGTAACAGAGACCCAAAGATACCATGGTCATGAGAGACCGGGCCAAGTACCATCTCCAAACCCAGACTAGTAAAATGAAAAGTATCTATGTAGCACTAGAGGAGAGTGAATACGTATTTTGTCAGTAACCTTCATTAATACCGTTTACCATGAACATTATGAGCGAGAGGTCATTCCAAGTCAGGCTGGATTCTTGAATCTAGGGTGTGTTTAAAGGGGCTCTGTGTGACAATTTGAAGCAATTTACACGTATGAATGACTTTTTTATTGGCCACTCATGAGCAACCTGTGGACGATTTGTATAAGTTGTTTAACGCTGCTGGACAGTGGATGTCTTTGTGAAGGACTGTGACTTTTTGCACCTTTCTCCATTGCCTCGTCCTCTCAACACCTCTTTCCGCTCAACTAGCAGAGAGCAACGATAGCGAATGTTAATTTAGAAAGTCAAGGAGGCTGCTAACTTAAACTAACGGCCGGCTTCCAGCTGAACACTGAAGTTCCACGGAGCCCCTTTCGGTTGTCACGTCCTGTCGCTTTAAAAGAGCCGGTTGCATTTTCTAGCTGCAACTCCCGCAACAGTTAACGACACTCACGCACTCTGTTTTATGGCAATCCACATACCGGCACAGCTCGTGAAACCGACAATTCAGGCGCTGAAGCAAGCGTGCGTGATTCTCTTGAGCAAGTTTAATGGAAAAATCACCGCAGATTCCAACAGAAAAAAAAACAATTCACATCTGAAAAAACAAGCCCGTCAGTCACATCAGCAATCAATCTGAAGCTGAAGGTGAGACATCCAAACCAGTCTTGGGAAATATCTGTGATACATTTATGACACATTGTTTAAACAATAAATCTTGAACTCGGATTGTTTTTTTGTTGACTTTTTAGAGAAATCTCTGTCAGTAGCACTTCATTTAGAAGTGGGCAGTGGCAATGATTGGGGGCCGTGGATGGATGTTGTTGGATGATATTCTAATTTTAAAAATGGGGCCTCTCATTTCAAAAAGACATGAAGATATTTGACATGAACGAGCATTTCATCTGTGTGAACTGAACTTTGAGCGAGCTCCTGTGAGGTGTGATCTTGCACAACACCGCGCGTCAGACCACCAACACCGAGCGACAAGCATTGTGTTCAAATACATACAAGTGGGTGTCCTGATGGGAGCACACACACACACACACACACACACACACACAAATTAAGCACAGCAAACCTTTGTCTTACTTTGTAGAGTCATATCAGGGGTGATGGTCATCAGGTAACTCGTGTATCAGTTTAACTTTCATATGATTTCACATTCTTCTGTGTTTTTGGGACTATAAATGGCCTACTATATCGCTCTTCTTGATATTGCAATGAGGCTTAATTAAAGGATAATTTCACCCAAAACAGAAGAAGAAGATGCACTCTTTATCTACTCACCATGATGCCAGTGGACAGACGGGTGAAGATTTGTAGTCCACAAAATACTTCTGGAGCTTCACAGCAAAACAACATTGCAGCATTCTCCTAAGCAACTGAAGTAGATGGGAACTTGTTCTAAGATCCCAAACTAAGTTAAAAAGACAACATTTCATCCCATCGCACAAGCTTGTGCAACCTCTTGGGACAAGGCACGCACTAATGCGTTTAGCGTAGCGCGTGCCTTGTCCGAAGAGTGTGAAGACTTCAGTTACGAAAATTGGTCTAAAAAACATCGTTTCAACTTAAATTGGGATCTCTGGGGCTTGGATTACGCCGGACAAGCTGTGTGGAGCCATTGTTATGCCTTTTCTCAGTTGTTTTTTTATTCTCATCTACCTCAAGAATGCTGCAACTCAGTTTTCCTCCTGACTACAAAAAAATCCTCCAGACTTTCCTTCAGCAAAGGGGTGAGTAAAATTTAACATTTTAATTTCTGGGTGAACGTATCCTTTAGATTAAGCACTGTAATTCCTTTCTCGTGTTAAGTATTGCTTAATAATCAGCAGCCCTGACATCATTTCACACAACAGCACAAACACAAATGTACAGAATGGCTCATTTTATATGCGTGTGTTGGCACAGCCTCGGGGTCTGAGCTGTTGTCAATTTTCTCTCCAATAATGGATAATGCGTTTCCTCTCTTCAGTTCATAAAATCTGAAGCATCTGGCCCCTTTCACTTCTCTTTTTTTTTTCCTTTTTGCTCTTCACACATCGCAAGCTTCCAGGAACTCTCCTTACCTCAGCTGACACTGTCTAAGATTTTGGTTTTGGTTTTCCAGAATAGCTCTCCTGCTGTCTCTCACGGATTTGGGGGGTTTGTATAGTAGCTATCCAGTGGCACATTGCGGAGCATTCAACACGTGCGCAGAATCGTCGGACTGTTCGAGCAAACGGATTCCGAGCTAATCCTGAAATGAGAGGTTCAAAACAAACCATCAAGCCCACAGATTTCTTTATTTCAGCGTTCCTAGAAACTGAGAGTTTACACGAGACACCGATTATTATGCACAGCCTCCTCATTCTTTTTCTTCCTGGAAACAGAGAGTCTTAAGACGACGCCAAGTACACTTTTGCCAGGCCTTCCTAGAAAGAACAACTGCTGCGCGGCTGAAACGCTTTAAGCTAAAAGATAAACATCTTTACACCCTCTCCTGTGTGATGTTTTTGACAGACAGCCAAGTTAAATGGCCGATCCTGCTGAAGAGAAGGCTGTTTCTAAACACAGTGGCGATGAACAAGTATTTTAGGGTGAAGGCTGAAAAAGGCGGCGCTCGTCAAGTGCATTCTCGACTGGTTTGTACATGTATGTGGAAGCTAAACAAGAGACTGTAAAGCCCATACCTGTAATTTTGCTAAACCAGTTTTTTTTCCTGGATATTTAAAGCCCTCTGGGGCTTTGCTCCGCTTCTGCTCTTGTTGTTGCACTCCTGCTCGACTGTAAACAAAGTTGTGAGGCGGTATTGCGAAACACTAACAGAACCTGCTCCACAGGCTTTCTGTTTACTCATCTCTTTATCCTGAATGGGAATAGCTTCTATGTCTATATAACAGTTATTCTCATAACTTTCCAAGCAAGTGGATTTCAGTTGCGATTTGCCTTGAGTCACCTGAATACATTAAAAAAAATAAAAAATGACTCACAATGTTTGTGAGCACAAAGCTGCCGGGCACAGGTAAGTGAATTAATGGGATTTATGTGACAAGTGGCCACTTCCAGCGGCAATCGCAAGATCTCAATCAAACCCTGTTGCTCGAATCACAGTGGGCTGTTTTAAATTTGCTTGCAAAACAACTGCAGGCATGTCACTGGAAATGAGTTCTTAATGAGGTGAATTTAAAAGCTGCCTTATAAGAACATAGGTGGGAAAGTGACGGCATTTAAGAAAACACATAAACGTATTGTTTAATACACGTTGCATGCGTGTTTCCTGCAAACACAAAGAGTAATTTGATTAAGCACTGCTGCATTTTTAAAGGTGCAGTGTGTAAGAAATGGCCAACTGTCAAATTCAAACAAATAGGGGCAGTATATCACGGGAGTAATTGCTAACTGCTGCTAACTGTACCCACTGTTAACTAGTAAGCTCAGATAGCATGTAGCTAGCTGCTCTATTAGCAGACTCTGAACTGGGAGCTCGGACCATCAATTTGGGATTGTTGGTGTTGGTTACTATCACTTCTAGAGGTATAATGTGGCCAGGGGCTAGCTGGTTAGCATGCTAACTGCAATAGATTTTCCTGTAACTGATCACATCTACAGAAAAGGTTTATTTCTTCACATTCTCTTGATAATTTCAGTTATTTTTTTTAATGTTTCAAAACCAAAATGTAGCCCAAGTTAGAGTCAATAGCATGTCAGGCTAACTAGCGCAAAATGTATTGACCACCAGTCAAATTCACACTCAAAACAGGGGGCATTATATCACTAGAGTAACCAATCACTGCTGCTAAGGGTAGCTGCTGTTAGCTAGTTAGCTCATTTAGCCATGCAGCTAGCAGTTCAGACTGGGAGCTCGGGTTCAGGTGAGTGTTAGCCTCTTTTGCTTAGCATGATATCGTGTAGCTCTTTAGTGTCTGTTTAAGTTTCGTTTTACAGGGTTGCCATTTTACAATAAGTTAGGTGGAAGCGTGAGATAGCGGATGGCACTGTCATCAAACTTCTGTCGCAAAAGGTTAGGTTAGCATAATTTGGTAGCTAGCTTCAGCTAATAAAATAGAACAGCGGTGGTTGTCTTTTCAGCAAACACAATCAAAGGACAGCAGTTGAAAATTGATATGGTGTACCATAACGGTGAGGACAGGCAGAGCAACAGTGACTGCGAGGCTACTTAGTGAGCAGTCCATTAAGAGTCTAACATGTTGAGAATGACTTGAGACTTGACTTGGACCTTTTCAAAGACTTAAAATCAGCTGTGGCAACACGTGACACTTTGTGAAATGATACTGACTGGGGCAGACACAATCCTCCCTCTGTCTTTGTCACTCCGTCTCTTTGTCGTTCTCTCGGTCTTTGTCTCTCTCATTCGAATTCTCGTTCTCGTTCTCACACACAAAGATAGGGCTTCAGCAGTCGAGTGCCAGGCTGCGCTGACCTCCAGCTTTCTACCTCTATCCGTACGCACACTCACATACAAAGGCACACCAGCCAGACAGTGCCAGTCTCTCATTCTGGCGATGATAAAAGAGCCTTTATGCTTCATCATCGTGATGCAAACACACACACACACACACACACACACACACACACACACACACGCTCCCACAGACACACTTGCTCAACAGGTAGCTTCTGATACCAGACGATAGCAGTGGACGCAATCAGATCCCACGTGCCTACAGACACTCCAGCAGATATGTAAACATATGTGATTACACCCGCATTCATCTTCAAACGTACACAAGTGAGGGTACCCTGGGATGAGGGTGCAGCTATTACATCACAGACCAAAGTGCCATTTGTGTCACTGACAGACGTGCAGGTGCTCATGCGCTTTCATGTAGTTCACCTGCTCGGCCAGACTGTGTGTGTGGTGTTTTTCACTTACAGGCTTCCCCTGCGTCTTCCTCGGACAGAAACATACAGCATATTCTATGTTGAGTGAAACTAACAATCCTTTTACTTCATGCAAATACACATGTAGAGATAAAAGTAATTACATGACATTTTCTTCTGCGACTTTAACAACAAAGTGGAATACCATAAATACATGCAAAGTAAGTAATGCACATGTTTATTTTTTGCCTGAAAAACCTGCTTTTTTAAATTGTATTGTTTTTGTTTGATACAAGAACAGTCTGACATTTTGTAAAATATGCCTAATCACCTTCCCACTTATCTGCACCTTAAAGGTCCAGTTTGCAGGATTTAGTGTGAAAACTGATTGTTTTTTTCTTTTTCTGGCAGTAATGTGCTTCTGTACATTGCAACCTGCTTTTTAAGGAGAACACTGAAGATAAACTATGGTTGTTATGAGGCAAAATGGGTCAACAATTGATTCTTACCAATCTAAGCGTGTGTCTTCCCGGGACCCCTGCAGCATCCATTAAACTCTTTTTATAGGACCAACACTGTGATTGCACCAATTTTGATGCAGTCACTGCAGGAGGGCTTTGATTAAAAATAGAGGTTGACAAGATGTAACCAGGCAGTGAGAGAGACGGACTGCAAACAAAAGTGATCACGCATGCACACAAACATGCACGCGCATGATATACAACCATCTAGGAGAAAAAAAATGTTTTAGTTTTACTCAAAATTATTCCGATTTCAGCTTCAGATAAAAAGTGACCTATTTGTGCACACATAGGTTGCACACACAAATACACACACACACACACACACACACGTGCGCTAGGGCTTCATGTTTTCTCGTGACGTTGCTACATCCCAGGAATACATTACTTATTTCATGGGAAACAGGAAATTAGATTTTAAAGCAGAACAGCAGATAATCGGAAAATGGCGCATACCCCCTCATTTGGTGTTGTCATTCTCAAACACTCATTAAATGACCTGGTAATATCTTCCACCTGTTGAATGCCCCTCTGCGCTCATATTTTTTGGCAACTGGGACTTGCATGTCAGTCATGTTAAGCCCACTTGTTTGACCCACCCGCACGTTTTATCTTGCATTTGCAGCTTTTTTGCAGGATTTGGCCTCACAGCTTTCACTGCAAGCTGCCATTTGAGCATGAATAATAATTGGAAGAAACAGCAGCAGGCTGAGAAGTTTGACCTATTCTATTACCCATAATCACTACATTTCAAGGCCGTATAGTATTTGTGACAGTTGTGGTGTGGACAGTGCAGACAGACATGCTTCCCACAGTTATTGCCCTCAGTCCAAATGAGTCAACCATGACATATTTCCAAATCCTCTGCTTTAACATGATTTTATAATAGCTTCATTGCCACTGACATTCCATGCATTTTTTCAGCAACCCTATGAAATCACAAGGTTAGACGAACAAACAGGGGATTATTATTTGCGGTTATGTTTTGCCCCGTAGGCAAGCCATTACAGTGAAGTGCTAATGAAGCAGGTTGGAAACATGGCCAAGCAAAGCTGTCCTAATGGGACGAAATCAAAGTATGTAATTATCTTCTTTGGTTTTCTCTTTTCTTTAACCGCTCTCGATGTTTAATCACTTTTTGTC
>OMLP01011459.1:10076-27223 GCA_900302685.1 Spondyliosoma cantharus | reverse complement strand
GATGTTTGCAACTCAATTTGGCAAATGTAACTCGATATTGATTAATATTAATATTTATCATGTTTGTGAACATGTTTTCCTCTAGTGCTATTAATCTGCCCTGTTAATAAATGTCTACAGCAGCCTGGGCCCCAGGGCCCCTTGGGACTACAGGGCCACCACACACACACACACACACACACACACATACACACACACACACACACACACACACACATCCACACACACGCACCTGCTCTCAGCTGCAGGAGGTTGCCTGCTGTCTTCTATTTTGCCTGGAGGCTTGATCTCAGCGCGCACACACACACACACACACACACACACACACATACACACACACCTACTATTGGAAGACAGAATGCCTCGAGGCTACTCGGCACAAATAACACATCAATACATCAGCCGTGTTGTATCGGCCTGCACACAAACAGAGAATGTGCACGCTCATGTATAACAACACACACCAGCTCCGTTCTGCAGTGACCAAATTCAGTCCAGTTGTTTGTTGTTGTTTTTTTTTTATGTGGAAATGCTGGTGCTGCTTACAAGTGCTGTGATTATAGTTCTTTGCTTTTTCTTTTTTACTGTTCACTCACTACGAGAGAAAGGAAGTAAGGGAGAAACATACTGAAGCACATAGAAAGAGAACAGGACAGAGACAGCTCCCCCTAGCAGGTTTTATAGACAGATAACCAACCGAGTCAAAAATAGTGAGGGAAGAGCACCCGTTTATACGCACACACACTAAATACCAGTGCTGAGTGTTGACAAGGTATCTCCGGTGCAGTGTGTGTGGATGTCAACCTTTGTTCAAGTTCATGCACTGTGCATGTGCATAGATAATAAATGGAAGCAAGATTTCAGTTTTGTTTTCATTTTGGGTCAGTTAGCACCTACAGTAATAAAAGAACACGTCATTGTACCACACATTTTGGCAACCAGTGTAAATTGTGACTCACAGTAGCGTAAACTTTAATGTAGCGGTTAGTTAAAACATGCTGTAGTTATCGTGCAGAGCAGCAGTACATGTGCAAACATGTGGGTTAAATACTATATATTTAAGACGCATTTGCTATAGCATGATATTATTTTACACTTTTCTGCCTTTATTTCTTTCTTTCTTTCTTTCTTTTCTGCGAACCTTCTTTCTTACACTCTTGAAGAAGAAGCCCTGTTGTAGTTTTTAAGTGTTACTTGGAAATGTTCCCTGTGCTTTTTTTACAAGGGGAAACAGCGTGGCGTTCTCGTTCGGAGAGGCTTGCTGGTGTTGCAACTGACTGTGCCCCCGTCGCTCACTCACTGCTTCCAAACACACACCTTCTCCTCTGAACGCCCTCCGTTGGCTGCCCTCGTCACACGCTAACATTCGTACGTCATTCTGAATATATTGTGCCACCGTGGAAAAATACACCATTGTACAGCTTCTCACCTCTCCTTCTCATTGACTCCACCTTCGATTTGCACTTGTTTGATTTGTACAGCCGCCTCTCTCTCCTCAGCCCCTCCTGTTTTAATGCAGACGGCTGTTTTAGGCTCTTTTGTGTGCGGACAGAATCATCAAAGAGCTGCTTACTACACAGGAACAGGTACCAATATCACTGCACGGCCCAATAAGGTGCCTAAGTGGGTTCATATTGACACAATATTGCGGCACAAACAGCGGATTAAGCTCGGGTTTGAATGCCGCCCCTCATGCACTAACACACACACACACGTGAACGGAGCTCCCGCATCAGAATGTTTGGTCATTTCTTGCTCAACCAGTTAGCCATTTTTCATATCTGTCATAGTCCACACACTCTCCCTCCGCCTTGGATTTTTTTTTTCTTTTCTTTCACCAGGCGATCTTTTCTCCCCATATTTGGAGCCGGTGCAGAATTTTGCATAGTTTAGCCTTTTCCCTGGATACTGTCTTTTCATCAGTGGCTGGCTTTCCTTTTGAATTGAACCAGATCAATTTACTGCCAGGCAAAGATACAGTCTCTTTGTGCGTTGGAGAGGGAAGGCAGTGAGGGAAATAGGACGTGTGTGCTTTATGATGGCCATCGTTGGCACACACGTCTTATTTCCAGCGTTTTTTTTATTGTTATCATAGCCATGGCCATGGCTCCGCTGTGCTGCTTGCTCTCTAGCAAAAGCATACACCTGGCTCTGAATACTCAAGCTATTGTTGGCATCTGTTCTGGCCTGTGGTCTGCGGTGCTTTACAGTATGTGCATCCCCGTATACAATCAAAACGGCATCTTTATGTACAATTGCAAAGATTTCAGATTTTTCTTAATGAATGCACGGCTGCTTACTCCGCAAGAAATAAGTGGGTCCTTATTTGATGCAGTATTTAAAGGTCCCCCTCCCAGAAGTCGTGCATGCAGTCAGCGCTGTTTCTCTCTACCCAGACTACGTCAATAATACTGCTCAGTCTGTATGCCACAAGGCACATGTGTTTATGTGCGTCCAGGCAGACGGCAGAAAATGACTCCAGATCTCTATCTTTCTGCGTTTAAGTCTAGAGTGCTCTGATTAAACACAACCACAGAACAATTTGCCCGTTGTAAGACCCTCCGATTAAACCGCTGATTTTCAGCACCGTGTCAAGTTATTTTGCCATGGCAACGCTGATTACAATGTTATCAGCTATTCATATTTTTCAGTATTTTTAGTTTTTTGATCTTGACTCATGAAAGAAGGCATAGTCAGATTTTTTTAAGCAGCTCGTGATCGTGTAACGTGCTTGTCTTTTGAAATATATGACATTGTTAAATGTGTGTTTTAGAGGGTCGGTGTCTATAAATGTCATATCTCTGTCATATCTTTAAATTTCCCTGTGACATGCAGTGATTATGAGATATCATCTTCACCGACGACACCATCTGATCTGCTGCACATGTGTTTAGAGTGCGGTAACAGCTCCTGCAGTTGCAAACAGATGTGTGTTTGTGTGATAGCATGCGTCTGTGTTCATACGTGCCCTAAAATCTTTGTTATTGCAAGCCGTGCTACAAAGCAAAGGGCTCCGTTTATGGCACGCATTTACAATTCATCAAATAAATGGGATGCCTTCATGTGGCCTGGGCCCGGCTCTCAGGCAGAGCGCCGTAGTTTTCCACTGGAATAACAGCCGCTGAACAAGCAGCCCATTGTAGCCACAGCCAGCACCGGGACCCCCAAGGTGCGAATTAATGATTGACCCCTGATGTAATCAGGATAAATAGCTCCCCGTAAAAGAGAAAGAGATGGCGAGAGGAACAGAGAGAGAAAGAACAACACAAGGAGGCAGGGAGAGGAAGGCACTATCTGGCCCGGGTGTTTTTTAAGAAGCCCTCGGGGAGACGAGCCTAACATCTCTTTCTGGGTCTTCTGAGACCCAGAGCTAACATACAGCTGTTTAAAAGCAGCTCAGTCTTCAGTTTTTAGACTCCTTGCCTCCTCCTCTTCGTTGTCTTCCTGGCCCCTTTCATTATTTTCCTGCTTACTTTTCTCATCTGAAAGTCATCTCATCTTTTTTCAGTGCTGGTCGAACATGGTCAGCCTGTCTTACAGAGGACAGCAGACAGAGAGAGAGAAAGAGCTTGTCTCACATGGCGAGTAATCTTAAAACTTTTTAAAAAGTTTTTATGAATTGACAAAGTTACAACTGAGAGTTGAACTTTAATTTAATATCTCGCAGCATCTGCCATTTCTGCCTTGCTTCACTGCTTCGTGTGTCACAAAAGATGTTTTGTTCATTAAAATTAAGAGCCCCCCCACTTTCTACTTAATTATTTGATCTAGCGATCTGTGCATTTTTTTTTTTTTCACACAGAGGCTCTTAAAGCCAAATGCTATTTAATAGATTTTCCGAGGCTGTCTTTCTGCTTGTCAAAATTGCTCTCAATGGGTCAAGTGCCAGTGAGAGTGGGGGAGTGAAGAGGGAGAGTGAGTGAAAAAAGTGTTTAACAGCCTGAAAACACTTTTGATTGTGCAGAGGGAGCAGCAGATAGGGCTGACTTATAAAACTTTAATTGATCTGTGAAAAGTGGAAGCTACTGCTGGCTCACATGTTCCAATGCTTAATTGCACGCCTGGTCTGAGCCCCTATGAAACAGCGATCATTAAAAAATGGGTTCTGTTCCAGTCAAAATCACTGGATGACGCAGAATCAGTCATAAAAGGCTGGATTTTACTGCTGCAGCTTTATATGATAAGTTTCCCGGATCTGCGTGGACAAGGCAGCAGGTTTGCCAGGCGCTGCAAAGCCCTCGTCGCATGCTTTTGTAGTTTCACGTTTCACGTTTAAAACGTACATGTCAGTTAATTTAACAGCCTTCACAGTCCGTCACTGGGCAGAAACCCAAATATTTATCAAGGAACAAAAAAAATGATGCACTGTAGGATGAATGTGCCCTTGTACAATTTCAGTTATGACTCTTCCTACTTTGGTTTGTCTTGATTAGCTCGTTCTTTTCTACAATGTACAAGCTTCAGATTACCTTCTCACCTTATTAAGCATATACAGAGAAGTTGTTTAGAAATGAGTACACTCCTTAACCAGAAAGAAAACATATGCATTGCTGTTTTAGTTTAACTTATTAATGATGCATACTTCTCAAGTCAAGTTTTATTCAAATTCAACCCACAAACTTTGGTTGTGACCTAATAAACGTTCATGTACTAACAAGCATATTTCTAAAAGATGTCATGTCGCAGCTCCAGCTAAGACCTGGGAAGCGGTGGCAGGCTTGGCAGCAGGCGAGATGGAGGCTAACTGAGGGAGAGAGCTTGATTGAAACCACTCCTGCTGTAATTTTGGGCCTAGTTAGCCCGCTGATTGCCAGTCCCTGTGTTTAGATAGTAAAACTGCAGTGGTGCCTTGACTAAAGACACCAGGGAGGAAAAGAAAGAGGCTCACATAGATATGCTGAGGCACACACGCACACACACACACGCACAAACACACACACACACACACACACACACACACACACACACACAAATATGTACAGATTCAGGCTGGGTATTGAACTGCTATAGTTACGGTATTGGCACCAAATACTGAAAACTGCCAAGTTCAGCATCAAGTTTGCATCAAATGTCTGGTCAGATTTGTGATCTTCCTTATTTTTTCACCTTGTTCCACATTTAAATCCTAATTTTACCAGTGCTTTTTCATGAAGTTCACGTACGGCTGCTTATGTGTGAGACGTCTTTGTAAAAATGTACTTGTGGAAAATCTTGTCTGTATCAGTCAAAATAAGTTACTCGAAAAAAGTACTGATGAAGCGGCTCACCAAGATGCATTTGCACATTTATAAACCTTCACTGTCCGCAACAAAACCTCAACAACACACTTAGAGAAATGGGAGAAGCCGAATGTCATGTGCGTCCACGCTTGTTGCGCTCATCATCACTTTCACACACGTTGCAATGGTGGGATCCTGGAGCGCAGGCACAATCATACTGTCAATCTCTGGACATGACAATAATGACAAGTGATGAGGCCAACCAGGTCAGCGATAGACGCCGCCATTATTTGTAAGATGAGTCCTGGCAGAAAACAGTGACTGCAAAGGAACTGAATTCCCATCAAGAACTTGGCGTACCGCAAGCTTCGTCTGTCTTTCTGGCTTTCTCACATACAGTATATCGCAAATCTGTCAGCTCTGCATCTTGTGCCTAAGGCGTTTAGACGAATGGATATTCTTCTCTGAGGACCCCCAACTTGTGTGGTTTTCTGACAGTTTAGAGGTTTGGAGATTGAAGTAAGATGTTTTTTTGTAGTTCAGGGTCAAGAAGTCATTGGATGCGTAGTATGTACTGAAGATGGAGATATGATTCAGTCCTTTCACCGACTGCCAATAGATGCGGGCAACGGGGCAACATCTTTGCCAAGGTGCTGCGTCAATAGTATTTCTATTGTGTACCTCACAATCACCACAAAGAAAGTTTAAAAAGCTATCGCGGTCATCACTCTCCAGGGTTGTAAAATTCTTTCTGTAAGCTTTACAAACTGTTTTGGCATCTGATAAGCCTTTAAACTTGAACTCAAGCCTGACTTCCTGGATCACTGTCCTTAGACTATGTCATTGTCTTATCAGTACCTTAAACAACCAGCTCTAAATGCAACCTTGTGTGCTGTTTCAGCCCTGCTTGCAATTGTTCCATCCCTGTATAAGTTCTGAAAGTATAAACCTGGCAGGGTAAAACAGAACTTTTCTCTTTTTTCCTAATGCGCTGATGTTGCAAGCATGACCTTCATGATGTAATCTCCTAATAAACTGTTTTGTCTCACAGATGACAGTGAGCCAGTGGACAGCATGTATGACACAGAGGCCGACCTCCCTGGTTTAGCGGTCGGCGGCGGAGGTGGTGCCGACAGCCCAGAAGATGACGCAGAAGATGGCATCATCAACATGTCCCCCCTGCCCTCACCAACCCCATCCCATCCAAACAACAACCACCACCACCTGCTGCACCCCCACATCTACGCTACCCACCACCACCACCACCTTCACAACAACAGCAACAGCAGCAGCAATGACCAGGACTTCACCACACCCAAGGAGGGCTCGCCCTACGAGGCACCTGTCTACATTCCAGATGACATTCCCATTCCCAGCGACCTCGAGCTGCGGGAGTCCTCAGTGCCCGGTGCCGGCCTGGGCGTTTGGGCCAAGACCCACATAAGTGCTGGTGAGAGGTTCGGTCTACACAGCACGCTGCATCATGGAGCCATGGGCAAAGACAGCTCCTTCGGATGGGAGGTAGGAACCACTCCAGCTTCTCTGTACTTTCTTTTTTTTTTCTTTTCTTTTCACTGAAATCATCTATCAATCTTGACCACTTAGATATTTTGTGGCACATATGTACAGTAAGATATGAAATGAAAGAGTGATAGACACAATGAGACACTGAAAAAGGTAAGGGAATGAAATAAGCAGCTCCTCATTCGTGCATTCACATATCTAGCCATCACTCCTAATTCCATTCCATTTGCATCCCCTGTATGATTGGACCTGATTGTTGATCCTGCATATGCACACAGATATACGCACACATACAAAACGCACCAGAATTCCAGCGGCGCAGCAATGTCAGATGGAAAAATCTGTCTGATTAGTGGAGGTATCAGCTTTTCTGGGCGTCGGTCCGAGCGAGCACACTCATTTGGTCACGCCACCCGATATGGAAATGGAAGAAGCATGCCTCAATGCGGTGGCGGCATATTGAACTATTAATTTTCATTTCAACATGACATTAGAGGATATTGAAGTTGCTTCAGTAAGCTCATTAGAAAAAAAAGAAACTCCCAATCTCTGTCTCTCCCTCTGTCTCCCTTTCTCTCCTTCTCATATGGCTAATCAGAGATGAAATATACTGGCCTGCTTTTCATTTCACTGACTCCTTGACTCTTCACTGTTTGAGGGGCCGGTCATTCACCTAGTCTTATATTACATTTGTATGTAATAAGGAATAGAGACTTTGACATCTAGAAGTTAATCACTGGAACACCATGCTGGAATGGGCATGATGTGGTGGAATCAGACGCCACCAGCTCATGTACACAGTTAGAAGTTTATACAATTTTAGATTTGGACCAAGAGGCGATGCCGTGATTCTGAGAGAATTGTTCACATCCTTTAATTGTAGTTTCTGCAACCCAGTCGCCAGAATAAATGCTGGCAATTTACATTTCTTTCTGATGCAACTTTATGCTTTTTTTATGTTAATTTTGACATTCTTATGTTGTGATAGCGCTGTGGTTATTGTCTGGTGAGGTTTACACACAAAAAAGCACCTTGTTAGGGTAAGGAAAGGATCTTCTTTGGCTTACTGGTATTGTCGCCGCAAACACAGCTGGAAAGTGGACGACTGTCTCATCAAAAATACCCAGTGGTTTCACGCTTACAAATGGTGAAACATCATCTCAAACTCGTGGTTCCTTGGCTTGGCAGCCATCAGCTGTCTCGCCACCATCATCCTCTCCACTTTCCAACATTAAACGCAGCTCATATGCATGTAATGTGAACGTGATGTGAAACTTATCGTAAAGCGTTGCCGAAAAGTTAAATACCAAGACTTTTTTCTGGTGACTGGGTTGAGCTTCCGGTTAATTTGCAGTTACAAAGATGGTTAAAACTGGGCATTTAAAAAAAAAATATGTTGTGTTAAATGTTAACACTTTAGGCCATGTAAACTGATGAGATAAAATGTTAAAGTTAACTTGTATAGTAGGGAGCAGCTAATATTTTGGGGTATAGTCAGATAAGCAAGCACACACAGACTTTATGGTAATGAAAACTTTCTGATTATCGAAACATTCCAGATGTCTGTCACTGAAGTGGTAGCCTAGTAGTGGAGCGAAACTGAGATAATGGGAAAAGATAATGGAGAGTATAAGTTATTAAAAAAAGATGTTCACAATAGCAGGTATATTCTCAAAACATGTGGCTCATTTTTTTTGTGACTATTATAGCTCTGAAAAATGTGGCTCATATTGTGTTCATGAATCCTTCACTGGCCAGAGGGAATTAAAAGAAATCGCTAAGCTTCCCTTAATAGGTTCCATCTGATGAACTGGTGGTTTCTAACCAAAGCCTTCATTTCTTTTTTCACACTATTTTCTTCTTAACAGTTGTAGGAGCAGGCGATTAGAGCACACAGGCACACGCTATGTGGCAGCTTGCCAGGCTGAACATTTTCCTTTTTAAAAGTTCATATTATGGCTAGCCATTTGGGGTGCAAAGGGCACCTCTCCAAAAGCTACACTCTCCCCGTAGCTCTCATGTTTTCTCTCAGTTTTCCTCCTCCTTCCTTTTTTCTCCCCAGACACTCGACTAATGCATATTCATCAGCTACACTTTAGCTCTCTGGCTTGTAGGAAAAAAGGCCACCTTCGGCCTTAAAGAGTTACATTCAAGCATGTGCTCAAAGAAATGTCCCAGCACAGATACGCAGACACCTCCCCGAAAAGGGAGGGACTCTGCATATTGTTACACTTTTAAGATGACTAGTATTTTCAGTGACTACCAGCACATTTTTGGCCTTCTGCTACATTTTAGATTTTTTATTTGAAAGCAATGCTGTTTTCTTTTCTTTCTTTTTTTTTTTTTTAGATTAATACCAAGCATTCTAGTCTGAGGTCAATTTTGTTTCCCCTGAAAGTGAAATCTTTGGTATTTTGCCTCCCAACCTGTCAAAAGCAAACGATTGATCTGTCTTTTCTTCCTCCTTCTCCTGAGTGGTTGTTCGAGGACTCACTCTGACTTGGGCTGTATTATTTTTTTAAGATATCCTGTCTGGTTTGGGGCTGGAAGCCTTCGGGGGCTCTCCTCTCCCAGACTCTTATCACAGATAGTCATAACAGTCAGCCTGTTGATAGTCATCAACAGAATCCCCAAGGAGTCTCATACACCCCCTTTTTCCCCCTTTGCACCGTCCACCCCTCTACTCATCTACTGCCTCTGGTCTTAGACAAATAGACAGGCAAGGGAGCGACAGCAGTACAGCTGAGTGAAGAAAGATGTTAAAAGAAATGAGGGAGAAATGAGGATTAATGGGGATGATAGAGTAAGACAAGAAGATGCAAAGACCCTATTTTTCAAAGCATCAGAAACAATGGAGTCTAATTCTTTTCATTTCTGTAAATGTGTGTGTGTGTGTTTCTCTATTCTGCTGCCAAAACAGTGGGATGTGTTTTGAGACATAATAAGTGAAGTCATCCGAGATTTCTGTGGTGTAAATGTGATCATATCTAACCAAGGCCTCAAAAGTTGTAGTTCAAGTCTTCTTGGTATTAAGACAAAATTGGATTAAGTGCTGTGTGCTTCCACTTTATAACACATTGCGCTATGCAGTCTTGCTATATGTTTGCAATTTCCAAATTGCTTCCAAGACTTGTTTTCTTCTTGATGACCATTTTAAGTCGATTGAATTATCTTAAAATCAAAGGTTGTAGACTATACTGTACATGTAGCTCTGTAATCCTTCGAAACATGGAATTAACAAAATGGCAGTTACAAGATTTTAACTCATCAACAATGATATATGCCATCTGCAGTCGTACACTCAAATCCAAAACAGTTTAACTACATTGACTGCATTCTTGTGGATTTTTTTACGAAGACTGGCAATAACTCATTATGTTGGCTTTGCGAGCACCGCGGTCTACCAACGAAGCCAAACAGCTCTAACAATCACATGGCGGACGCTGTAGTGCTTTCTGGAGTGGAAGTGTAGATTGGCATAGAGAAACAGAGGGAGTAATAGAAAGAGAGAGTGAACGAGTAGGAGTGAGAGAAAGAATTAAGAGGAAAGCAGAGAGGAAGCCTACTATTGTCTGTCCTGGGGCACCGGGGACTGGAAGAGGTGTTAACTCAGACTCATTTCAGCGAGACGGACAGCTCAATCTAAGAGCTGCTCCGCTGCAGGCCATGGCCATTCTCTTCTGTCTCAGACTCCCTCTCTGGGCCAGCACCGAGTCATCCATTTAAAAACCATTATGCTCCCCCTTTAGCACAACATGATAGAACGCCAGGGCCCCAGGTCTACCGTACGTGTGTGTCTCTTTGGTTTTGTGTGTGTGTGTAGGGCTGCCAACCCCCTCAGGATAGGACCAAGCAGAGTGAGGCAAGGCCCTCAGAGAGTCCACTGTGGGGATCTACTGTCAGAGTGACTGCTGCTATTATCTGGCTGGTAGATTGACCTGACTTGCCTATTGATAGAGTCATGTCACAATACAATGGCTGGAGGTATTGTGCTCCTCACTGACTGGCATTGAATGGACTCACTGATCTAACTCCCTTGGGTGTTCAGATGGCAGGAAAGAGAGCAACACATTTTTGGAGGATGCAGTGCATGTTAAGAGGAAGAAACTACAAATTTACAGCCCGGATCTATGAGCAACATTAAATCCTTAACAACTTTGATCTCTGATCTGATCTGGTCTGCATTCAGAGAATTTCTGAAGCAAACTAAAACGACATGGCCAAGCCTTCTCGAAGCAATATCAATGGTGTTTACTCTCATTTCTTACCCTGGGACCACTTGGCATGTCCTTGCACCACTGAATCATTGCTTTTGAATCTCCTCTGGCACCTATTAGCTTTGCATTTTCTCACTATCTAGATTCTAGTGTTTCTCCAGCATGAGTGTTTACTGTCTCACAAGGTTCTTGCTTGAAAGTCAACGCACATCAGGTGTTGCAACACAATCTTTTCACCTGTGAGAACATGGGGAAATCATTTGCTTGTCAGTTGTGGACAGTTTACTGGCTGAGGAACTTATAATTACCCATCTTGGGGCTTTGCCATTTTCAATTTATAGAATGTAAATGGTACACAGCACGATCCCTTTGGGGTATCACATATTTTGTGGCGTAATGTGGGGGATATAAGAAGGACACATTGTGCATTTTGATTTTAGGGATGTGCAGTGATGTAGACCCTTTGGACAAGGTCAACACAAATGCTTTCACACACAAAAACATGTATCATAGACCCCATGTCAGCCCCGCAGCCATATTTGTCCCTTTGCACCAGTGGACCTTGGGATGACTTTGTTGCCGGGAAAACTTCTTTTTGTCCCTGTCCCTCATTCTTTCTCTGTTTACTTTTTGTGGGGTGATTTTCCATATCAGTATCATTCATCCAGTGATGTGTGGAAAGAGGTGAAAAGTATGCTAGCTCTTCTGTTTACCCCGTTATTGACTTAGTGATAGGCTAAGACATCTGGCGGGCACTCTTGTGTCACCAAGGTCCTACGTGACAGACATCATCCAGCCATGGCATCATGCATCTCCCTCATCCTCCGTCAGGCACTTTATCTCCAGCTTGACTGCCCCCTTTTCATATTGACGCAGTGGTCCTTTTGTTCTCCACATAATCGTTGGGCTAAGCTAACGTCCTTGAATCCAAACTTTAGGGAGAAGAAGTCCTGGCGCACCCTGACACTTATCTATCCTGACCCACCTCTCGCCTCCTAAAGTGTTTACTCACCTTTTGTGTTATGCCTGAGGAGGGCGGATGGCCAAGTTCTTATGCTGCAAGATATCCCTATAGGGCATTCAAGGTGCAGCTTGGAACTTGTCTGATCTGTTTGCCTTCCACAGAAAGGTGTTCCTTATCTTGATGTTTGGGGCCTCGAGGTAACTGGTACCGAACTGATATGGCAGAAACTCCCTGGAACTGCCAGGAGACAGTAGTCACACCAAATGAATGGATAGTATGCGACAAGAGAGAGAAAGAGAGGGAGTGTGAGAACGAGTCATTAGAGTCGTTTCCTGCTTGATTTGACTAATGCCTTTCTAGTGTTCTCACAGTGACAGTTGTGTTCTGCTGCTTCAGAAGTGAGCCTTGGTTAAGGGTTGGGGAAAGTGAGCATTCAGTAACCATAACACAGGAATCCATTTATTCATCAGTCAGACCTAACATTACCTCTAGTTAACTTGAACCCCTACTGTGTAGGCTATAGTATGAGTGATCTCTTCAAGTAAATGGAGTCATTATCATGTCTTTTAGTAATCAAATCAGGACCATGCTCTGATGAGCTTGAGCTGAGAGTACTTCTCCATACAGCCTCAACAGGGGAAACAGAAGGCCTTCTAAGCTTTACCAATTAGATCTAGTTTCACTGAAAACTAGAGGTGAATTGTATATAAAGGGTCAGTTCACCTAAACTGCACACCAAAAAAACATTTTCCACTTTACCCATATTATCTAGTTATGAAAACCTCATCTGCCACTGATAAACTGATTCCTTTATTGGTGCTACAAACATTGAAAGTTTGGAGAGTTGCAGCATTTTTCAAAATCTTAAACTATCTGCATGGTTATCAACTGAGTTTAAAAAAAACCCATGTTTTTGTGATTCGGGTGAACAGTCCCTTTAAAAATGTTGCACCAAATATGCACTCGTTTGATGTTTCACCAACAAGATCACTCGACAGAATTGAATGCTGCATTAAGGGGCAAACTGCGAGATACATTCATATCCTTATTCAGTGCTGCGATGAAAAACACTTTTAAGTAAGGAGTCTTTTGAAATTCTTGATATATATTTATTTACAACCAACAGCATATTTTGTCACGATCTGTTAGATGAAGTTATGTGTAAATGTAAGGAGTTACTCTGGCACATGTGCATATAATCCCACATCGTAATGAAAAGGATATCAAACCTGTGGTTTCTAATAACAGTATTGACCAACAGTGTGTGGTTTTCTGTCATCATTATTTGACTTTGACAGAAACCCCAAGTTTACACACAGAGCAAAAACACCAGAGAGAGAGCGTAACACCACAAGTCTCGGGCCTGGGTGCTGTAATATCTTCCATTCACGTTCATTTTATGTAGGTTTTAAACATGCCATTAGCCAATTTAATCCAATTTTCCCAGCTTTCGGAGCACTCCAGTGGAACAGATTCCATCTAATATTAAACATATGGTCGTTGTCGCCCCTAGAAACACCACGGCAGTGCTGGATATTTTTTTAAAAGAGCTATTAAAGACAAGCCTCCTGTGTCCCAGTGAAAACCATTGTCAATTATCTTCAATGAACACGGTAATTGATAACGAGGAAGCAGGGCAGCAAATTAAATGTCAGGTTTGATTAGAAGCCTGATACCTTATCATTTGTTCATAACTCGTTACCAACATCTGTTAATTAGTTAATAAATTAATCTGTGGGGCTCAAATGAAAGGTGCGAAGGCTCCCGAGGAAGTACATGGGGCAAAGTCATCCATCTTTGAAGAGAGTGGAACTCTACAAATATTGTCTCTGGGATTTGGGCTGTTATTACTTGGTCATTGGTTTCAGACCTCAGCCACTCCAGCCAAGCATTCTCAATGGGACCTCTTGTTTGCCTGAATAACCCCCCCACAGTCTCCTCACGCATCTCCACCACAATGCTATCCTTTATTGCATGAGGTTTCTCTTAGCTGAGGTGCTTTAAACATTAATTTAAAAACCATCACATTGGCCCATCAGTCCTCTGTGGTGAAGCGCAGGTAACTCGCCTCTCCCCCTCTTTTTCACTATGTGTCCACAAAAACCCCATCGTTCATCATTGCCCTGATGAATAGTCCCATCAGTTAGGGCCTCAGGGCAGGAGCAGACAATGACACTGCTCTTTGCCACAGTGGAAGAGGATGACATTTGTCAAATGCTGTTTATATTGGTGATTAGATTTATACTGTTATGTGGACATACCCTTTTCTGCCATCCAAGTTCTTGTTGCTAAGCTGATATTTGTAAAATTGTCATGAAGCAAGGCTCATCTCATGTCAGCTTTCACTTTTTCACTTGTCATATTTTGTTACATTTGTTACATGTCTATAATCGTATAGGTGCAAGCCCTCCAATGCAAGATCTTTGTTAGTCACAGATGGCTCACTATTTCTTCCATTTTCACTCACTTTCCTTTTCTCCCTCACTTTAAATCTCAATCCCTTGCGCTGCTTAACATTTGTGTGACTCAAGCAGGAGGTGGTGACCTATTAATCAGGTTCCCGTGGCTGTTGTGATTGCCATTTTCCATAATCAGATACACAACACGGCCCAAAAGGCTTGGCTGTAGAAATACTTATTTTCGTTAACTCCTTACAGTTCTTGTATTGTAGCACTCAATCCAAGAGAAGTGAGCCCGAGAGGAAACTGGAGCGCACAGCTGTGCCTTTTACTTACTTTTTATTGGGTAAAGGACCAAAGTTTCGGCACAGTTTGCGTCTTCGTCAAACAGTCATGGTACAAACAGAGAGTATAAAGAGACCTTAAAAGCATATGATTGGTAGATGGAGAGAGATGACTCTCACTCACCAATTGTCTAGTATGAAATTTCCGATAACATTCTATAAGATATGATTTATCTTTGTTTTAAAAGCTTGATATTAATGTATAGTGTGTTTGCGTTTGAATTTAATGTAATGGGGTTTAACACGAACATGTGCAAGCATATGAGGTCCACAAAAACATAAAGAGACACAGGCAGGCAGGGCAAGACATTCTCCCATGTTATTCTTTCCTCCACTCGGCCATTTAGAATAACAGAGTAGAGTGAGAAGCTAAGCACGATGACGACATCAGATCTGAAAACTGTTGAATTGTTGAAGTGTCGAACACGCCGGGACGTCTTTACTTTGGAAAGCCTCGGAATCGCTTGAGTGATTTTCGCTCATTTTCTCCACCAGTGTCATCGGGAGTCTCGTCTACATGAGACAACAAGGAGCTCATGGTGCGAGGTGTGTGCCTGTGTGTCTCATTGTGCACACAGACGCACATGTCTACATGTCTCTCTTTTAATCATCTTGGGCACTGGTCCAGCCTAATAATCCTAAATCTGTCACATTTCCCCAACGAAAGCAAGGTCTCACCAGGAGTTTGGTGTAATATCTTAATTTAGTAGAAGTGCTTGTGTCAAGGTGACAAATAACAGTTAAAATAGATGTTTCCCAGACATTTCGTGAATTAGATGCCATAGCCTCATTTGATGTGTTTGCATTCTTGTGCAAATTAGCCACAGTGAGAATGGATTTGGATGTTCAATGTAGTGAAGTGCAGTGCTATGCAGTCGATTTTTATTATTCATATTATTTCCAACATCAGATATCTTGGTTGTGGGCAAATGCATAAATTGATAAAAACAAATCAATCACCATGGGAAACAAAAACCTGATATTAGTCTGGGTGTCCAGAGAGAAAGGAGAAAGGGAAAGGTGACAGAGGCTGACTTGATTCCTGCAAATCTTCTTAGTGGCTGAAGTGGCGAAGTGCAAGCCTCTCAGTCATTCTGTCCTCTGTCATATGATTCTGCTGTGCGTCACCCCTTCTGGAGAGGAGGTGCCTTTACGTTGGTGCAGCTGGTACGCAGCGGTACCCAGCATGCCACCCGGTACCACAGGAAAAAAAAAGAAACAGAACATTACTCTAGGTCTCTGAGACTCTTAGGCTTGAGCCATGTGATGCTGAAGTAATGCCAAACAACAGAACAAAAGCATTGTCACATTGCGTGAGAGTGTTATGCACATGATCCCCACACTTACCTCGATAACACTGGTGTTATCTTGTTATCTGTTGTATTGGTTGTTGGTCATTACGCGGAAATCTTGTCCTCATTTTCTCTGTCACTTCTACACATTATGTGTCATTATTAATAGTTGAGATCAAATGCCATACACTCTGGTTTTAAATGAAACTCTTCACGTCACTTTGTCTCCTGTTATTTTATTGGTCCTCGGTATTTCTGGTGACAAAGCCTGCCCCCCTCTGCTGGCCAAGAGCTCACAATGCCACTTTCTGAAGAAGTTCTCAGTGCTTTTAATGCCGTGTGGCCGACGTTGTTTAGTCAGGTAGGGAGAAAGAGACAGAAAGAGAGAGAGGGAGGCATATATCCTAGTACAAATGTAGAAAGTGTCCAGTATAAGAGCATAGCAGTGCACACACACTCTAAGCATGGTGCCTACCAGATCACTGGAGCAGTACAAGTCAGCTTTTTTCCAACCGTTCTTCTTCTTCCTCCTCTGTACAGTGGGGACTGCGGTGACAGGACTCACCATCACTTTCTGTCTTTACACCGCTTTCCACATCATGTTTTCTCTTTTTGTCTGATCGCAGTCTTCTTTCAAGCATTTAAATAATGGATCTGTCTTGACCATCCCTCACAGAGTTTTGTGTTTCGTTGTACACTAATATTCAAACAGATTGATGTTTTTCATGATCCTTGCAGATAGCAGACTTTGATCTCTTTTGCTGTCACGATGCACTGTCAAGTGCTGATGTGCTTTCATGCCAAAAAGGGCATATGCTTTAATTATATCCAGATCACAGACTCAAACCTTTCCTTTTGTGATTCATTGATTTTTCAACCCCCCTTCCAATCATATCTGCCCTTCCTCTCTATTCCTCCATTCTCCTTTTTTTCATTTTGCTCCCCCCTCCTCTTCTCCTGGCCTCCGGGGTCCCAGTGCTTCTAATTCGGCCTTATCAGTGAAGTAATTTAGCTGCCACAGCTTGGGTTTCTGTTGCGCGGCGAGCGGCCCCATTGTCCTGCCCTGCTGTTGCTGAGATAAACCCTCAGATTGAACAAAGTCCGCGCTGACCTTTACAAACTCCCAAATCTCGCTGTGTACACCCCTCCAACAGAGATTCTCTCTTGCCTCAAGCTCTTTTCTTTGGG
>OMLP01011458.1:6037-22274 GCA_900302685.1 Spondyliosoma cantharus | reverse complement strand
TGGGAATCAATAACAAAGCTCCAAAACAACAGCATTTACAGATCAGTCTCTCTGTTTCTTTCTCTTTCGTGTGGACAGCATGCTCAGTGTGGACTGGACCTGAGGCATGTGACAGTAATTGAGCTGGTTGGGACTTACCCGGCACAGGTTGGCCGAATTCGACACACACTGTTGCCCCCATTGCTGTCCCTGCAGCTCAGGTAGTCACACGCACGCACGCACGCACGCACGCACGCACGCACGCACGCACGCACGCACACTTTCACAACATGTGTCTTTGGCTCGTTCCAGCTGCTTACTGAGCTGATGTGCGTTTCCTAGGTTACTGCTCCAGATTCCTCAAAGGTCTTTCCAAATGGTGCTCGTAGACAAGCAGGGTACGGACAAGCAACGCTACCCGTTCCCGATCACCGCGGCTGAATTATTCACCACCATCGACACCTTCCCCCTCCGCAAGGATGAGATGGTACTGCAGCAGGAGGCGGGTCAGACCTGTCAATCATAAAACCCTGGACACTCTGCCGTCCTTGACCCTTTTCTTCCTCAGTCGTTCAAAGCAGACAGGACCCACTCACATCTTCTGTTTCTTTCCACATGTCACACACGTCTACCTGAACTCATTCAGTCCTGTATCCACAAGGTGTGAGTGTGTGTGCGTGCGTGTGTGTGTGTGTGTTTCTGTGTGTGTGCCATCAAAGATCGAGATGTCAGTCATGGCGCTGACCTGAAGCAAGATTTGTTAAAGAGACGTTACTAAATGGAATGGGTCATACAGTACATTACAATCATATTGATTCCTGTGTCTCGTCTATCTGTATGTTTTATTATTATTATTATTATTATTGATATTTTCAAAACAGAAATATGTTTTTGTATGAAAAGTCTTTTTACTGTATGAACTGGAAAACTCTTAGCCTGTCAAGTATTTATGTCCCACTTCTCTAATAATGATGAATTCTGTCACTCTCTGGAACACTGTGTGTGTTTATTATGCAGGACAGGACAGTGATTCAGCTCTGTTTGTACACTCTATGTCTGAATTACAATTACAAGACACTGATTAAATATGTCTATCATTGAAAAAGTGATCTGAAGTGTGTCAGTGTGAGTGCAAGAGACAAGCCTGATCGCCTTGAAAACAAGTCAAGAAACAAATGGAAGACGGAGAAAAGAATGGGTTTCTAAAGTCTCTGATGAACAAGATGAATTGTAAATATTTTGTTTTAGTAAAACAACAGAAATGTTGTCTCAGCTTTTTTCCAGTACAAACATTTCAAAGCAAATTCCAGTATCAAGTGTCATTGTCATTCTTTAAAGCAATAGATTCCATTCTCATGTCTGTACGGTAAATATAAAGCTATTGCCAAAATCTGGTTAGCTTAGCATAGCAAATAGACGGGTAAGTAACTGGCCTTGTTCTTCTAAAAGGTAAGAAAATCCACCAACCAGCACCTCTTAAAGTGAAACTCTCACCAAAATGCAACCTAGGCTTTATTTGTGAATGTATATGAGTCAAACCTTCGGGTAAAAGCATAATTATGACGAAAGAGTCACTTTTAATATTTACCGTAGTTTCGTTTTCAGGCAAGCTAATTTTCAATGGAGTGCAAGGGCACTCCTACGCTAGCATCAAAATTGCTATTTTTACAACACTAAGAAGGCTTGACACAACATGAAACTTTACTCGTAGTATCACCGGGGTCTCTACACATGAACACGACCATTGAAAACATTGTTTGTGGTCCACCATTACTCTCCTTCCTGTTAGGTCGCACTCAGGGATTGAAACTTTTTGTCTGTCATGACGGTGGCGCGCTGGAGATACAGCTTCTAACGTGAGTTGTTCAAAAACCTTCTTTTTAGTAAACTCTGTACACAAACAATTTTCTCAGTGCTCGTGTTCATGCCATTTTGATGCTAGCGTAAGAGTGCCCTAGCACTAGCATTGAAAATTAGCTTGCCCGAAAACAAAACTACGGTAAATCTTAAAAGTGTGTCTTTCGTTGTGATTATGCTTTTACCCGAAGGTTTGACTACATACATTCACAAATAAAGCCTAGGTTGCTTTTTTTACAATTTGCATGAATTTGACCGCTGGACGTGGTTATCAGCCCTAATCAGCCATTACGGTGGCCCTGAGGTCAAAACACAATAACATTCCACAAATTGCTAAAATAGGACAGAACCAAAGTCCCTTGGCACAGGTCAATTCTATTACCTATTTTAAAGGGATGGGTTTTACAGTGAGGCTGCGCGAGGTACTTATCCACAGTCCGTGTATTTGCTACAATAAATTGCTGTCTGTACGGCCTCAGTTTGAGTGTTTTCCTAAATGTTGTTGCGTTTTAGCCACTGTTCAATTTGTGTTTGTATTTGACCTCTAAGTGAACTCAGAACTCAACAGAAAAATCAGGTTGTTTCTGTTATTTTCCTCCAGCCTTCCTCCCCTTTAGCTTGTCTTTATATGTTTGCGCACACAATTTGCACTCAACTAACACTGGTGTTCTTGGAGAAAAAGCATGAAAATACATTTTTTTAAATGCAAAATATAAATTTTCAGGCACCCGTTTATAGAGAGGTGAAATGTAATGTGGATTCGTAATAAAACATTGGTTACACGGCTTGTTCATGAACAAATTAATGAGACACCTTGGCTAGTCTTCAGCAGATCTACAGGTCCAAGGGTTAATAAAAAAAATCAGTGGTGTTCAGAAAGTACTTCCCCAAAACAAACACACCAAAATAAAGGTAAACAAACAGTTTTCAGTGTCTAATCATAATCATAATGAATGTTTACATGTTCAGAGAAAAATCAATGCATTCTTTTGGTAGTGTGTCAAAAATCTACAGTCAAAAAGCACCAGCTTGGTTTCTAGGTGTACACTCACAAAGGCAGTGCCTAATCAACAGCTCGATATTGGAGGGATTCAATAAAAAGGCAAACAGTCAGTCTATGGAAACGTGTGTGTTTATTTCAAAATATTCCTGTAACACATTTGGGACAAAATCGGCTGGAATACAGAGAGTTTGATGCTTGGAAACCAGACACAACAGAGATAGTACATGCTGTACGTCAAGAGTTTCTTCTGTAATCGGGTATTGCACGAGCCTCTCATCTAAAGTATGTTGCACAGTGAACACCTTGTTTGATTATTACTACATGTAATTGTGCAGAGTGAAACTGCTTTGCTCAGGGAGTTCAGAGCAGAAGGTTTACCAAGGACAAGCGGACGAAATTGGCATTCCACATGAAAAATGATTGTACGGGGTTCAACTTGAGAATAGTTTTTGTGAATTGTGTGATTCATCTCAGGATGGTGGATCTCAGAGCCGCGGGCGTCAGGGACAAGGTGACTGTCACTGACTCATTATTAGGCTTCCCCTGAGATGAAGGCAGCTCGCCTCAGTGCTGACTCACTCTGTAACACTCAGCCCCCATCTCAGGGTTCCTGGGAACGCTCTTCACACATCACACATCTCTTCTGAGGTTAAGGTGATGACAACGTTATCAGTGCTTTACATAACCTTTCTTTTGTTCATCTACCTCGGTTTAATTTAATACCATGCAGTTTCTATTATCACACTGATACAGTGCTATGAAAATTTACATTGAAGCTAGGCTAAATCATGTAATCTGTCTTCTTTTGAGTTAATCCGTCGGTTTTTATTACGACAACCAGAGATGGAAAGTAACATACACAAGAACTCTCTTTTCTGGAAGTGCATTTTTCGAGAACTTGTACTGTTACAAGTGCTACGAATCAACCAACAATTATGATTTCAATGAACTTAAGTACAGCTTTGAGCTAATTGCTACCATCAGTACGCGAACATGGTCATGAGAACAGCGTTGGCATGCTGATGCTTCTGAGGTGTAATGTTTACTGTCTTAATTTAGCTTGTTGCATGCTAAACAGCGGCACCAAACAAAAAAAACAGCTGAGGCTGATGAGAACATCATTAGTTTTGCATGTGTTTGGTAAACCAAAGTATTGGAAAAAATAATGCTTTGACCTAACGACGACGCCAAAGAAACAGCTAATCAAGGACATTTTCACAACCGTGTAAATGTCCTGGGCATCCATTAAACAACTGTTGAGATACAAAGAAGTCGACCTCATGGCGGCACTAGAGGAAAAGCCAGGTTTTGACTTTCAAATAGTTGTGGAGACGGACGACATGGACATACATGAAGATGTCGGTGTGGCTGGACAGGCTCAACATTTGATGGTTAGAACTTTTCAAAAAATGCAAACTTGTTGTTTTTGCTGGTTTCGTTAATTGTAAATTGAGTGTTTTTACGTTTGAGCCCGTCTGTCTGCAATGATAGAATAGGAGTCAGTACATTTACCTAAGCACTGCATTTAAGTACAAATTTCAGGTACCTCTTCTTTACTTGAGTATTTCCATTTTCTGCTACTTTATACTTACACTCGACTATATTTTGGAGGCAACTATTGTAATTTTTACGCCTCTGCATTTATTTGATAACTTAAGTTGTTAATTACTTTGTAGACTGTAATTAGCAAGGAATGAAGAGAGAACATATTCCAATAATCAGAAAAAATCCTGAATACTAGATCCAATAATGGGTCAACTCATAGTATATGATATCTAGATGGTATATTTGTTGGCAGAAAATGACTTTTAATTCTAAGGTACATCAGATACTTTGAGTATTTTACTCAAGTACTATTTGTATGGGTGACTTTCAGTTTTACCAACGTAATATTTAACACGATATATTTACTTCTACTCAACTATGACTTTTGGAAACACTGTTGGTCAGGCTATGTAAATGTAGAAATTTGAAGATGCTGCCTACAGTTATAAGAAATGCGATGGCCATTTTTCACAAATTTTCTTGCAGGTTAAAAATCACCAATCAAGTAATTAAAAAATATTGAGTTAAGTTAGTTGCAGTCCTAGTGTTTTGCTTATATTCTGACATCAGAATGTATATTTTCACCTTGAGTAGCATGCTGTTTCTTCAACTACATAATAACCTATACAATAGGAAGCTACTCCATTTTAACAATATCTACCCATCTGAACAAAAGCTTATAAATAAAAAAGGGTTTCTACTTTGGAGAGCACTGGAAAGTTGTTAATAAAATGATAACTGATCATAAAATGTGATGTTCCTTCCACATTAATCATACAGTTTGTATCTAACCTGAGAAGTCCTCAAAAGTGCTACTATTGTAATTCTACTAGAGCAGTTTTTCTCACAAGTGATCATCATTCTACTTCAGTATCAATAAAGTCAAGTCAAAGTACAAGAACTCGTCACTTTCCACCTCTGTACACGACAGTTTGTATGGGGATGAATCTCAGCATCATCATGTGCTTCAGACCAGGATGCAGCTCTTATACGGGGAATGTCTAAGTCTCTACGTTACTGATCAGTGTTTCGTCTAACGCCTTACAAATGGTCTCCGTCAGCTGTAACTACATGCAGATATGACTCTGGTACTTGAATCACAGGGGCGAGGACGGACACATCAGGAGTCACACCAGTGTGCTTATTCGGTTAGTTAAACATACATCACATGTTTTCATATACAGCAGTAAACAGCAGTGCTTGGTCTAGACTAGATGCTTTGGAGGGCAGGGGGGCACATGTGGATGAGTGTGTAAGGCATGACTGGCTGTTCCGGACAGGAGACGAGATCTGAACGGGGGGAAAGAAGTCGGGAGAGGGACGGCCTCTGTTCCTTCATGAGTCTTGGACCCTTCACTGTTCAGTTTGTTCTTGACGGTTCTACTCCTCCAGTCCTCTCCTCTCTCCTTCACATCACTTCTTTGTCCTTCTCCTCTCCCTCTGTTATCCTCCTTCATCCTCTCTGCCTGTGCTTGCGCCCTGCTCATGAGTTGCACTTGCGCATGCTGGATCGCAGCATCAGCGTACACTCGTGGGGGACTTCTGGGTTTTCAATCATGCGCTGCCACAGCCGCTGTTCCTCCCCGTATGAGTCCATCCAGTCTACCTCGTTCCCGTAGCTTTTGCCTTGAGGGGGGACGAGAAAAACACACAAACATTTGTTTTACTTTAGAGCTACTAGAGAGCCCTGAGGACATGAACAGTCTCCAAACACTGGGTGTTTTTAGGAAAAATGTCTTTTGGTGACTTTCTAAAGATAAATGAATGAATTCAGCGTCATCATGGCGTCATGAATACAGCTACACCCGAGACACCACAAGTACATGTAAGTCACAATGATGCATATACATTTCCAAACCATACAATGAAAAGGCAGATAATAAAGTAAAACAATTTGAAATGTCTTTCTACTGAAGTTAGCATGCTAACCAACTAGCAACATAGTGTTCCACTTCCAACATGCCTGTGAACACCATCACTCTCCTGGTGCTCTGAGCTCCTAGTCTGGACCATAAGATGCCTAGCTTGTCAAGCTAACTTTCTGATGGCAGCTCCAGTTAGCGGCTGTTAGTGGTTACTCTGTTGATATGCTTGCCCCTGTTTGATTTGAGTATGAATTTGTGGCAATTTCTTACATGTTAAACCTTTAAGTTAACATATTCATTAGTGAGCTTTAGGGATGCATGTAGGTAGATTCTGTCTAGCTGTCCACCCTGTTTCCAGACATTATGCTATGCTAAGCTAACTGGCTTCTGGCCTATAAAAAGTGAATGCATTCACTTATTATTATAAGTAATGATGTCAAAAATGTTGAACCATTCCTTACATACATAAAATGTATTTTTTTACCTTCTCTACATCAGAATATTTGAGGGGTTCTGTGGAGCCATTTCTTGGAAAATAGACACTCTACAATACAAAAGAAAATTGGCCTCACTATCCACTTGTCCCACGTCACACAGCTCACACGATCTGTTTTCTCCTTTGAGTATTTTTCAATCTGCCAACCTCAATAGCTGGAGGAAGAATACCGGCTCCCAACTGTGCAACTAGAGGCTTTTACTTCCAGACACATTACACATTACTCATGAGTCAGGACTGTTGTTTGGTATGTATATTTATACGTTATCTAGGTTTTTACAAGATATTTTCTTCTTTTAACTTGATCAAAAGCTTACATTTATCGAGCACAAATTATTACAACCATCAGCCTGCTCAAAGTTCCAGTAAAGCTCTTTAGCCCACAGAGATTCAGAGATTTTAACCACCTTATTTTAAATTCTAGCAAGACTTTGACCTCATAAAAAGAAAACACACACCTGTGCCAGCTCCCAGCCTGACTCCTCCCAGGAAGACATTGCTGGCCAGGGCTTCTTTGTCCCACACTGTGAGCTCCAGACAGACATTGTTTAGGTCTCCGGGCTGCAGGCCGCAGTAGGTGAAGGTGTGGTTCCACTGCGGGTTCACAGTGCGTCGCTCCACCACCGTCTTGTGCTTTGTTGACTTGTTGCTGTCAGGGAGGAGGTATCTGAGGGAAAGAATACAACTTTTATTTACAATGCTCAGGCTGCGTTTGACAAAAACACATCTCATATAAAAATTGAGCCAGGGATGGCATCTTACTGTATTGCTATTTTGATAATATTTTTGATTACTTGTTCAGCCCTAAAAGTCAATGTTTCTTGTCGGAGACAAAAAAACTAAAAAGAAACACAAAACAACTACAAAGAGTGACCATAACAATACACTTAACTACTACAAAGAATCATGACATGAGTATAAAACAAAAACAACTACAAAGAGAATCAAAACAACTTCAACAATACACAAAATGACTACAGAGACACAAAATGAGAACAAATAGAGATAAAATAACTACAAAGAAAAACAAAACAAAAAAAAGGAAACAAAGAAAGACTACAACGAGAGTTTGAACTACTATAAAGAGACACAAAACAATTACAGAGAAACAGCTAAATACACAGCTGAAATGTATTTGGAGTTACAGATAGCAGCTCTTTCTTGATATTGTTTCATATTTAATATTTAAAGTTATTCATTTGGCATCTGTTAAATACATTAGTTTACAATGTACAGTTTATTATTGCCAAAAATGGACGAGCTTCAAACCCGTCATGGAAGGGAGCATCTCACCCTTTCACAAAGGGATCTGAGGTGCCTCCAGACTTGACAGCAGTTAGATTTTTGGCTCCTTTGACTAGCAGCTCAACCATGCCTCCTTTAGGCAGAGTGAAGTTGCTCGTCTTCTTGCTTTTCAGGAACCCTTTCTTCACTGAGGGGAGAGGCAAGCAGGCAGAGAGAAAGGATGAATAAAACAGCTTCACTTCAAGGTTAAAAAAACATTCCCGTAAAATTCTTTAGACGTGAGTAAAATGTGTGCACACATTTACATGCACCTTGTGTGTACATAGAAACAGCACATACAAACAAGACATGTACGTATGATAATAAGCCAGTATGCTTTTTATTTTTTACAAAGAAAGACTAGGGTTCATGCAGGTGTCACAAAAACAAAATCTACCAATGCTGTATTTAAGACGACAAAAATGAATATTAATAAAACTAGATGACAACTGACCAAATTTCAAGGTTGGAGTGTGTTAACAATAACATACCTAATTTAATGCTATACAACAGTGCCTCTAAACCCTTTGTGACCCTTTGACACAAAGCAATGTTTGCTTGTTGACACATCATCAGTGGACACGTGATGTAATTTCTTTTAAAATAAAATATAAAATATCCCTTGATTCAACAAGAAAAGATACCACTTTCTAATAATTCATTCTTTTAAAAGAGTTTAGAAAGTTTTAATATTTAAATTTGTTGGTGTGGTGCAGCCATAAAAACAAAGAGACTTTGGTCTAAATATTACAATCAGTATAAACATAGCATAGCTTCATAAAGAGTCGATACTGCCAACATCGGTGCTACTTCAGGGAAAACTTATTGGAATCTGAATAGTATATATATAAGATAATGGTCATCACAGTTGTGATGAATGTACCTTGTACTTGGTCCAGAGGCAGCATGAGGTTCTTCTCCGCTGGTATGTACTTTAACACGACAGTCAGTTCTCCCTTATACTGCATTGTGGAGTCCATACAGCTCTCCACCTACACAAATTCCATCAGCAAATCACTTTCAACACTTGTCCTTGTGAGTGCTTGTGTAAGAGGAGGACAACACAACACACAGCTGACTAGGCTTCCTACCTTGGGCTGCAGAGCATACCACTCCTCTATCTGGGAATCAAACTCCCAGGAGTCAAAGGTCAGCTCCACCTCTCCCAGGAAGCTGTTGTGTCCAAAGCGGTCGTGGTGCCACACAGACACCTGCAGGGTTCGCGTCTCCAGCTGTGAGTGGCTGATCACATACTGCACAATATGGAGCGAACATGAGATAGTGATGAAAGCTTGGAATTTGAGTTTGAAAGTTTGTGTTTAATGCTGTTTCCATCCACTCACCCTCAGATTCTCATTGAAAACAGGATTAATGGTGTTGGCCTTGATGCTCGTCTTCCTCTTGCTCTGTCGTGACATATCTGGCAGCAGGTAAGTCTTCACATAACTAGTACGAAATGAAAAGACACGGTGACTCAGTCAGGTTCGATTAGAGGAGATGGAGGCTAATTGTTTTTGTTTATACAACAGGGGACATCAGCTGCCGGTGATTCAATGCAGCAGATCTCATCATCTACGGAGCAGTAAATATAGCAGGATATGTGGACAGTAAAATAGGGATAAATATTAGCTATAAAAACAGCTAAAGCAAAACACTGTAAACTAAAAAACTGACATCTGTACAGAGCAACTACGGAGACAACCAACTGGCTCCCTTTGGAGGTAAATGGAAATTAAAGATGTGGTAGATGGACACATTGCTCTAATAATTATGATGCTTTAGAGTTTTGCCATTCCTCATACATGTGAAAAATATAAGATAATACTATAATATCCGAACATAAAGCAGCCATAAGAAATAAAAACATGTTGCGAGGCACTGCAAGGAAGGAAATCATGGTTGTGCTGCTTCCCTTTAATTCACAGGGTATTTAGAGCGTCACTACAAACCCTTGAGCTGGCAACACAGCAATCAGTTATTGAAAAGGGAAGCACACTGGATACATACTCTGAACTCTTTGGTGACACATGGGCTAAATGAGACATTAGACTTCATTCCATTCTTGTAGTGTGCACTCGCATGTCTAACTTACATGGTCTCTCTGTGCCTAGAGGTGAGGTATGTAGGTAAAGGTGAGCCACTTAACCCCTCCTGGCACAACCCTGTGTCCTCCCATCCCTTATTAATTAGGCATATTCATTAAATGTATGATGAGTTATGTATAGTGACCTCTTTTCTCCTTGTTTGACTTCTTGATGTTAATGACATTTGCTGGAATTGTATAAATTCTGACTTTGGTTATGTAGTGAAATGTATTACCCTCTTCTAAAATAATTCTCTACCAGTTCAATATGCATTTTATGAGGAAACCTATGCACTTTTACTCTCTATCAGACTAATCATATAATCACACTCCCGCCTATTCTCTATTCCTTGCACTATTCTTAACCCGGAAGCTCAACCCTGCCTAACCCGGCCCGGTTGACTTCCTGTTTGGAACTGCGGAATCTGAATTTTGTGCCGAGCTCTTGGCACTATGTAATTGCATCTTCTTACTTATTTATTGCCATTTGCACTAATTTGTCCAATGTTTTTGTTGTACTGTTGTTGTTATGTACGGTGTCCTTGAGTGCTTTGAAAGGCGCCTTCAAATAAAATGAATTATTATTATTATTATTACTTTGTTCTGTTATCCTATGGAACCGTATACATTCATATACATATACATACATATACATATACATATAATTAAAATGTTCTTACTGTTCTAATTCAGTCTTGTTCTGATACTTGTCTTTACCCATGTCAACATTATATTCACAATACTGATTATTATTGATAAAAAATCTCATTGTGTTAATATTTTGGGAAAGGCATTTGGTCAAAAATGTTGTAAATATTTGATTCTGGCGCCCAGTCCAAGCATTTATGAGGTGCTTTTGAGGAAATTTCAAATTATTGTTGTATATATTGTGGAACCGAGAAAAGGTCAATTTCAATTGAATCTGTGCGTTCAATATGTAGAGGTAACTGTACCTCCGTCAAAGGTGTCACCTGAGAAGGTTGACATCATTTGTCTTTAACATGTTTAGAAATAAAAAATGAGTCACTGTCATTCAATTTCAGCACTTAATAATAAGCCTGCCTTTATAAATGTTTTGTAAGTTGTCACTAATGTATGTTGTTGGCTAAAAGAGTTGATCTATTTATTTATTCACATTCACCACTGCAGATTTAATGAGTACTTATTAGCTGAGTATCTGTGTAGTGTGTGTGTGTGTGTGTGTGTGTGTGCACGCTCATACGCGTCCGTGCGTTGCCTCCTCTCATCCCCCGTTGCCAGGTTGTGACACTCCTTCACCACGACATTGAGAGCACCAGTTTTGTAGCTGTAGCTGATGTTCAGCAGGATCTCGCCGCTCACCCTGGCGTTGCCATAGTCACCGGTCTCACTGTACATGCTCATCATGCTGTTTATGCTACTCTGTTAGGCAGAGACAGAGGGATAAAGCGGCAGATATGAGAGGGGGGAGAAGGTCAGAGGAGGAAGAAAGGGTTGTATAGGTGGGGAAAGAAAAGAGAGCAACACATGTGAGACATGAAAGGGGAAAAACGGGATGAGGGTGAGAACAACAACAGCATCTAAAGTATAACAGAACGCTGATGAAACATTGTGGAAATACAACAGCTGCAGCCCCTAACAGTCTTGAGTGGAATAAAATATGTGGCAACACATGGTAATGTTCTGGCTCATGCCATTCGAAATTGTACACTGCTACAACTGCATCCCCACAAGGTAGTACACTTTGGCCGTCAGACTTCAAAAGATTCACTGGCCTGTGGGACACACAGGGGTGAGATGAGGACAGTCTAGTACAGAGGAGATATGAGCTGAGCGTTCATGAAGAAGAGAACACCGCTCAAAACAGAAAAACGGTGATTCTAAGTGTTTTAATAACATGTAAAATCTAATTGTAATACTTGAATTCAATATTAAATGTCACAGTAATTGTATCTTTTTCTAACATGAGTCTGTAATTAAATGAAATAACTTAAGGCCTTTGTAAACATCCATTTTTGTTGTTAATCCTTCATTAGATGTAAAACATTAGTCCGATGCGTTTCTTACTCAGTTCGTTGTGAAAATCCACACTAGGGGACAAAATCGAGACGTCAAGCAATGGCCATAATTTTGTGGTCCTCTCACTTCTTGAACAAATTGAAAGAAAAAGGAAAACACTGGGTCCATCCAATCCTGAAAAACTGCTGATACAGACGCTACCGACTTATCTCGATCACTCTCAGGTGTATTTCAGGATTCCAGTCGTCCAGTTTGATACGCTGCTGCTAGTTTTACTGGAACCACCAATTTCAGCAAACCACAGAAAATCCTTCCCGTTCCGAAAAAATGAATGATGGACGCCTCCTTTAAAGGAACTAGCAACAAAGTTTTGAGAGCATCACACAGAATGTGTAAAAGAGAAAAACAATATTACCAATGAGATGGATGGTTGGCTGGGATTTACACCCCCACCCCTTATTTTCTTGATTAACTGAGTAATTGTTGGTCTCCGTCACAGTTTTTTGTGTTTGCATAAAAAAAAGATGTATTCTTTGTCTGGCTATCAGTACAAAGCCCAAATTATTTTCAATGTACTATCAGAGAAGACAAAGAAGCAAATATTCACAATGAAAAGGAAGAATAAATAGGTAAGTAAGAAAAACAAAACAAAACCCCAAAATGCAATCATCAAGTCACATCAAGTAAAAACTCTCTTTGAGAAGAGTGAAAGCAGACAGTTTTGTGGTCTTGTTATAACCAGTCACATTCAGAAAGTTCACTCTCTGTCACACCGACTGTCGAACGGTGGATTGACCTGTGCGGCTGCACCTACTGAGTTTCACAGATTACCAAATTAAAACGTAACAATTCATACAGCATGAAGTCCACGTATTGTGCACCTGCAAAACCTATTTCATGAACAAAAGGTACCGGATCAATACATCCACAGCAGGTAATTTTGTCTGGGAAAAATCTCTTGGGAAGCAGACCAGCATGGCTATTGTAGCTGTGGACAGGATATAAGTGGTATAATCCAGTAATAATAACATTGCTGTCTGGAGAGCGCTGGAGTGAAGAAGCCAGAAATGAGCCTTCCTCATTTATTTCCTGCAGGGAGCCAGTGTGATACTACATTAATGTGAGGAGCTCAGAGTTAATGGAAGTAGATGTAGCAACTTGAGCATCACACTTCAAAAAAGGCAAACACACTCTGAACATGCAGGGATGTTCAGAATATGTGGGTATATCCAGGAACAATCAGTGTTACCAATGTGGTTTGCAATGTCGGTGCTGCACCGTTACTGTTCTATAATGCAGTGGTGTAGATGAATGCATGCACGAGCGCTGAAGGTGGAGACTTACAGTCTCAGCATCCGAGTCGGGGACATTGAGGTACCCCCACCTTCTCTCCGAGCACGGAGTGGAGGACTGGCAGCCGATTCATTAGAGAGATGGAGAGATAAACAGGGGGAAGGAAGAAGGGGGAAAAAATAGAGGAAAAGGAGAGAGAAAGAGAGAGAACTAAGCTCTTTGATGTGTTCGTGATAGAGGCAGACCCCAAGCACAGACCCCCGGCCCCCGAGGAGGAGCTGCAGAAACCACATTACACACGGTTACCATGGTGATTATCAGAGGAGACCACAGAGATTACAACTCATCTGGAATCATCTGTGAAATCAACAAGGATGCACACAGGGTGGCAGTTGGAATGAGGAAGAATGAAGATGAGTTTATTATTATCTTATCTATTGAGTCATTAAATATTTATATTTTCAATTTTTAAAACATGAATTCTGGTGATGCTGGGGGGCAGCTGAAGGCATGACAGAGGCTGAAATATCTCCGCTACTGGATTGTGATGAAATGTTTGTACGGACCACAGAGGATGATTCTTATTGACTCCTATGACTGTTCATCTGGAGGAGACACCAACAGGTTGATGCTCGCGGCTTTGACTGGAAATCATCAACTGGACTACGTTTTCATCTTGTGCCGTTATCAGTTCAATATTTGAAAGTGTCCCGTAGTTGTTTTAAGACCAACAACACTAATAACATTCTCATTATTCTTTTATACCTGGTGTTTCCATTATTTTGTCCAACTTGTTAATGTCAAAAGGCGTTAACACCATTCTTTACAATACAGTTCAACATCTCTGTAAACCATCCTTCCTACATTATAACCTTCATAAAAGCAGGATTTAGTGCAGGGCTGCTGTATTAGACTACATTTAGTGAGATGTACCTTATAAACTGGCAACCAAGTGTATATATGTGTATCATTCTGATTCAACAGTAAACCTGGATTAATGGAATGAAAAATAAAGTTGTCATGGAAAGTGTGGTAACTGAAATGGACGGGAGCTCTGCCTGTCTTTCTGTCCTTCAGTCTTCTTAACAACAGCTCATCAATTCAGCTCCACACTCAACAGATTCATTGCTGAGGATCCAAGTGCGGGAAGTGCATGGCTGAGTATGAAGTTGTATGCATGAGCGGTGGGAGAGTGAGAAAACATCATCCTGCAGAGCTGGAGAGCAGAGTGCTGCAGGAATGAGTCCTATAACCTGGAAATAAGTGAGCATTTTTGCACTTCCCTCATCCTGAATTCAATGAGTTTTTAATGGGTTTTGGGTTAAATACCTGCAGTAAGGTCTGTGGATGACACAGGCTCAAGAGATTTTCATGTTTAGCTCTACGACACATGTCAGTAAATACCCTGCAAGTGAATTAAAAATTGTTTCAGTGTCTCCAAAAAGATTTTTGCTACAGTAGGTGGCAAAATGAGACAACAGAAGTTGTTGGGGACATTAAGTGTCATCACTACGAAAAAGGAGAGTCATCTACTCGTAGTCCGTGTCTACAGGCCGACTTCAGTTACAAACTATAATAGCTCTAACCTTGGAATTTGTCGACTGATTGACTGATTTATAGTGTGGGTTAGGGTTAGTGTGTTTAGTACATATAGTCCAGCAGGAAGCTTTGTGTCGGTGATATTAGCTTTTTACTTCTGCTGCTGCATTTACGCTTCAAAAATTCATAAAAGTGGCATTCATTTGCATTTATTATGTTGTTAATTGGAACAAAAGTATCATAAACTTTGTTTTCCAAGGTTTTTTAAGGTTTTATAAGGTTGATAACCCTATGCAGAGGTTATCTTAATGTCATTACGCTAATGAAAGATACCTGCAATGAATAATGTCGGCCAGCCCTTTCTTACACCCTGAGAATCAGCTGTAACTTGGGCAAGCTGGATAGCTTCTTCATGAACTCTTAAATTCTATTACTAGTAATGATGGAGCTATAAAGATTTCATTTCATCATTGTTAACATCTGGAAGAAAAACTTCTTAGGAGTTAGATTTCAGTGGTGGGGCTTGTCTTTCAGCATCACCCACAAATGCAAATAAAGTTAGTCTATCGTTTTTTTGATGTGTCTTTTGACATTTTGCATTACATTAAGGACAGTTTTGTGTGTAGTGTGTAGTATAGTATAGAAAATGCTTATTATTATCATGAATAATATTTAGTTGTAATGCTCATGTTTCAGGAATGATTCAATACATTTGTCTAAATCCTGTGGGATGTATTCTTACCGTGTTACAAAGTTTTAAAAAAGGAAGACTAAAAACAACAACTGGTGGAGCATGCAGGTCTACAGGTCCAAGCAATTGTTCCCTTCCAAACAGGCACGCTTTAAAAAGGCAGCAGCACAGGTTAAATACATTTCGCTTATACTACTTTAGTCCTGCTTTCATTGTTTACCAAAGCCCTCCATGGAGTGAATCATGCAACAGTGGGCAGAATACATACGGCTTGAATCAGTGAGAGACTCAACTATCTGCACAATGTCCCTCATCACATCCATTCACACAGCCAACAGCAGCTCAGTGACGGCTGTTAGTCATTTATGAGATGACACGATAAATGTCAGACAGGCAGGACGCCTGTCTCCTCTGTTTACCTATGCAGCGCTCAAATTACTCACACGCACACGCGCGCACACACACACACACACACACACACACACACACACACACGAGACAAACAGCGGGAGAGCACGAGTGACCTGTCACACTAACTCCAACCTACAGCTTAATAGGATTGGCTTCCCTCGTATAGGATTAAAGAGCGATGTGAAAACTCTTT
>OMLP01011457.1:25458-50803 GCA_900302685.1 Spondyliosoma cantharus | reverse complement strand
CACAGAGAGCCGAGCAACCAGACGAGCCGGAGTGTCAGTTCACACAGAAAGCCGGCGCTGCGGCTCCTAAAGAGGCGTGACGATACACGTCATGATGTTGACGTCGGTGTTTCCCAGGTGTCTCCCCTGTCAATCTAAACCCGCGGACCGTTTCTAATCATATGGATGCTGTCATAATGTGTAGTGATTGAAATCCCGACCCACCAAACATCCTGGAAAGTGACGAAGTTACGTTTTTCGCTATAAATGACATAATTACATATTCACCATCAGTAAACAGGACGCTGTCTGACTCACTCGCGGGGACGGAGGCTATTTTCTGGAGGTAAGTTCACTGAAGTCTCTGTCGGAGGGCTGACGGTCACGGTGATTTATTTTCATCACAAACACTCCATGAGTTAAAGTTTTTCGCCGGTGACAGACGCTGTTTTTCGGGCAGAAATGTGAGGAAGAGTTGGTAGGACAGGCGGGAGGACAGACAGGAGGACGGACGCTGCTCCACGTATATCTGCGGTATTTGTTTTCCTCATATAAGTTGCCAACGACAGTTACAGTTACTATGTTACTGTTGTTCGGTCATGTAACGTTGTTTTGTGGGACATTTCTCTTTATTAAGTTGAGTGAAGGACCTGTGCAGTTATCAGACTGTCTGACCGACACGCCCTCGCTCTGCACCGCCGATTTATCTGTTCACACTGGGGCGGTTCAGAAATAATGCGTCTCCGATACTACCTCCAGAGGAGCATCAGGGCCAGAGCGAAATTTCCCCCCTCGCTACCTCTGAAACTTTCACACAGAGGAGGAGGCAGAGAATTGGCACAGGAACCCTGCATGCAAATGGCTGTGTGAATGGGGCTACTGTCAGCAGGGAGATGAAGTTTTAATTTTCATTGAACAGCATGAACTCTTTTCTGTTGATTTACGCTGCTGTAGAAGCTCTGGAATTATTCATTAAATTGACATGTTCAATGTGCACATGATCATGGGGCCCTCTATGCTTCTTTTGCAACAACCTTACGTTTGTTGATGTGCAACATCACTCCAGTTATAAATGAAACAGATACCTGCTGCCCTCAGTTGGCAGCAGCTATTAATCTTTCTTTTATTATTATGTTATATCAGCTGCAATATAGGGAAAAGTGGTAAACACAAAGGTTGCTTGTATGAGATTCCAATTATTATCCAAGACACTGCAGCGAGTTGACTTCTCACAGCAAGAAGATTTTGGGTTTGAACCAGCCGAACCTTTGCATGTTGTCTGTGTGCCCATGTGGGTTTTCTCCAGGTGTTTCGGCTTCCCCCCTCTGTCGCGGGCATATAGGCTTGAATGTGAGCGTGAAAGGAAAGCAATAAGGGAGGAAATAACCTCCACGCTCTGAAGGAAAATACCAGTTTGTCAGAGCAAGACTGCATTCCGTGCTGAATAGAGAATAGAGAAAATCACCTGAAAGACAGCATGGGGGAGAGACGTGATAAAAGAACTGAAAGTGCGAAAGAAAGTTGCATATATGGACGGAAAGAAAAACGTCGAACTGAATTTTAATTTGTTAATTTAATGATGTAACGTACACTGTAGAATGGAGTGTCTTTTAACAGTGAAAACCAGAAATTAACCTGTGCCGGCCCTCTCATATGAATGGTTCTGATTCTGGTGGAATGTGCTTCAATAAGCCGTGATGTATGAAAGGGGTCTAACACTCACAGTAGGTGGGAGGTGACACGGATGGGTGCAGCAAATGACTCATTTTCTACCCGTCAAACCATTCAGTGAGCCCTCAATCCCTGTATGGAAGGCATTGTTGTGTTTCTTCCCATGTTTACAGAAAAAATAATATAGTGAAGCAGTGCAAAGACTGTATATGCCACAATGAAAATGGAAATGGAAATTCTCCTTTTGTTGCCAGAGTTTTGACAGATGTCATGTCTGTTTTGATACATAGCTTTTTAAAAGCTGCCATTGAAAACCTTGTCTCTCTCCTCTACATCCACAGCTATCCTGACATTTCATTTTTTCCTGCTCTGGTTATCATCCAAGTTACACATCATCGTCTGATTGATTTATGCAGCCTCCTGGGTAGAAAGTTCATTTCCATTAACCTACATATGGATTGAAGATGCATTACCTTTACATTTTGTTGGTTAATGTGGCCAAATTTGCATATGCGTTTGACAGCGTGATTGCTCAGTGTGAATCTCTGGTGCCAGGGATCAAAGAGGCTGCTAATATTTATAGAAGGAATACCTGCAGCCTTTAAGAGCTCAGTGTGGAGCCAGTATCCTCACAGGTCTGTGGCATTTTGGGTTTGAGCCCAGTGTCCCTTCAGCCAATCAGAATCGAGGTATTTAACACATTAGTCAAACCTGACTCAGCTGGTCTCTCCTAAAAATGGCGTCATGCCAGTGAATTAGCAAACTATGGTCCCCTGCCCAGTTTTGAGCCATTAGATTAATGGAGACAGTAAAACGTAAAACTCCAAATAGGATTACTCTGCGTATTACAGCCATATTTTTCAAATTATTTGGAGTGGCGGATGATGGCTGCACACACAGAGCCATACCAAATGCTCTCAGGCCTGATTCCCTTTGGAGTCGATGTGTCCAACAGGGATAAACACAATGTGTCCAAATGTCACCGATCAAAACAAAATTCTCCAGTATACTGGAGGTAAGACATATTGGATATAACATGATGAATGTAACTGTGGACAAAAGATATCGTAAAAAAAATTATAAATGTCATGGGCTGTTCAAGATGAACCAAAGTAATAATTACATTAATACATTAATGTATAACTAATTACATTAGTAATTACATTTTTCAAAAGAAAGTATTTTCATTAATTGCTGCCTCAGTAGAACATGTCAAGTGTCAAGACACAAACTGAATGTCATGTCTCAAGTGGCATACTCTGAGAATTCATCGAGAAGTACTTATACACACATACAAGCACGAATATCGTTTCACTTTTGGCCAAAGGCTGCGCTGCAAAAATCCATCTTTCATCTTTAGTGATCCTAACAAATACACTAGTCACATTTATAACCCGTGCATAAAACGAGATTTAGAAGTACTGTGCCATTTTTCCCCCAAGAAATATGTCCCTTATGTTACTTTAATAAGCTGTCCAATACATCTTTAATGGGCCACGATTATTCTAACCATAACAAATGCTGTAGAGCTGTGGCAAATCTCACTTTCCTTGCCAGAAATTGTAATTCAAAAAGAGTTTTATCATTGTTGAAAGGGGCTGTAAGAATGTGTTATGTGAAGGATGAATTTTTAAAGAACAGCTGCACTAAGTTTTTCAGAGAAGCTGCATTGTTCGAGTGTTCGGGCAGCCAGAACTCATCAAACATTCAAGCTATACTGGAAACGATGGTTGGAGCAGAGAGTAAATGTATGAAAGGGCAATGGTAGGAAGTAACTAAGTAAATTTACTCAAGTGCTGTATCTAAATACAATTTTGAGTTGCTTTCCTTTAAAAACAATGAGAAAATTACCTAAATCCAAAATTACCATACAAAACAAGATTAATAATAATAATTACAACAAATACATTAGTTTAAATGCATACTTTGCAAGATCTGTTGGTTGCTCTTTTTAAACATACCATTCACAATTTTCCTCTCCCTCCCACCTCAAAATCACAACGGAGAGAGCAAGCGGGTGAGAGTGCAGTGAAGGTGAAGCAAACTAGAGAGTGAATGATGAGAGAGAGTGGTGTTGGTGAGAACAAAGCAGTGCAAATAAAAATGCTATTTTGGGATTGTATCACAGCTGTTATGTTTTAAATCCCAACCTTTTTGACAGCACGGACTAGACATGAGCTACAATCTTTTTGGCGGTCGGGGGGATGGGTGCAGAAAGTAAAATGTTGTCGTATTAACACCTTTACATAGATTATTAGCATTTCTTACTTGCAGGAAGTTAATTACAAAACACACTGCAGTACATAGATGGCAATTACATTACCCCCCCTTAGTTTAGACTGGGTTTTCTGTGGCCCAGTATGGGAAAACCCAAGACCCTATACCTGTCCACGGCCCCATGGTTGGGAAGCCCTATTCTAAAGAACAAATAAAGACAACCGTAAATCCTAACAACCTTCTAGGTTTTGTGAATTCAGTTGAATCATTCATCCTCCCTGTTGTGGATGCTCTCTGCCCTGCGTGTGTGTGTAGCTCAGCCTTGCCCTCGGTCAAACAGACACACAGACGGAACAGCGATGGAACCTGTTGGCTATGTTTTTACAGAGTCCTGACCTCATGCTAACTCGGGAATACACACAACTGCTCGAGGTTGACGCCCAGTAATGTCTAGAACACAGCAAAAATAATAAGCAAGTATAAAAATACAGGAAGAGTGTAGGGTCTCTGCAGGTACGGACACCAGCGCACACTCCTAGTGGGTCTTAAGTGATGTTTGAGAGGGATTTATTTTTAGGATTCTATACATTCTGCTTTTCAGAAAAAGTGATAAGACATTGATCTATTCATCTACACTTCACATCTACAGTATGTAAAGGTATTTATAGATGAGATAACTGACCATCGAATAAAGATTTGGGTAAAGATCATCATCGTCATAGTTTAAAATCTTTATTTTAGCTCTGAGAGGGATGATTTTAAAATTCTCCATAAAGATTTAGCAACAGGAGCAACAGGGAACATTTGGAGTCAGCGCTGGCAGTGTCACTTATTTAAAAATATGTTTCCGTTTATCTAAATAAATAAAAGTAATTTATAGAATTTAAAACATGCTACTGTGGGAGCTTCATAAAACACATCATATGTTTCAGCTTGTGGCCATAATTCCCTTTCAGTTGTCACTAAACCAACAACCTGCTCAGTCATTTGGTCTTCAGCCACATTTGGCCGTGTCCCAGGCTGAGCCCCAGGGAGTTGTGGGTAATAAGCCTTGTCTTTGATGATGCTGTGGCAGCTCGGTGAGGAGAGATATTTGTGATGAGTAATGTGTGCGAGCAGGTGGACTGTCGTGTGTACGTGCATGTGTGTGAGGTCACTATCCTCTGTTCCCGTAGATAGCACTCAGGTGATTAGGTCTAATGACTGCACATTGGGTTAGCCTCGAAGGACTAATTTTTCCAGAAGCCTTCAGGGCTAACTAAAGGCTGTTTCTGGGTCCTGTCATTTCAAAATGAGCCAAGGAAAGAGACAAGGAACAAACTTTCACCTCTTTAATTACCTCCCCCAAGGAACCCATGTCTGTTTGATGGTGGTTGGTTGGTCAGCAGGATTACACAAAAACTACCAAACAGATTTCATCGAAACTGGGATGGAGGATGAGTCTCGGTCAAGAGTAGACCTCATTAACTTTTGGTGGGGATCCAGATAAAGGGACCGATTCAGAAGTGTTTTCTCACTTTCTGTAATATTGCAAGACATCGCTTTTCTTTCGTTATAATTTGAATAATCATGGACTTTGATGAAAAAAATCAGGTGTATTGAGGTGTATGGTATATATGAGAGAGTACAAAGGGGGACTGTTGGGCCTTGGCGGAGGTATTTGCTCTACTGAATGCCTTTCTAGTTCTAAGCTGTTTTTTTAAATGATCTGCTTTCAAGTGATTAAAAAAAATCCTCTCTTTTCCTTTAACTTTGTCTTCCTTCCTTTCTTCCTGTAGGACTGGAGAGTTTTCCTTGCGTGTCGCTGACCCTCAGCTGTTTTCCCAACCTGAGACAATCCGAGTCCAAGCCGTGTCAATGCAGGTAAAGTATAATAGCACACTTTCTTCCACTTTCCTTGATTTTGTAGAGCACAAAACAACTAGATACTGCTGTTTATTGTTTAATTGCATATTTAGCGAGTAAGATATATTATTAACTTGCTACCATGATCGCATTATACCTAAATACACCATCAATCAGAGTCTAAACAATCAGTCCCCTTCAAAACAGGATAACAATATATCCTATTGATTAATCTCTTACAGCCTCCTATATGGCTGCCATTTTACTCAGTAGCCATATACTAGATACATATACATGTTTTTTCGGCAGTCAGCAACATGAAGTACAGACCAGGGCTGTCAAGCGATTAGAAAAATTAATTAGTTTTCTGCTTTGTGATTATCTAATTAATCACACATACCAGTATTCTACATTAGAGGCATTTAAGAATACTTCAATGCAAATGGATTTTGGTAGCGGATCCATTATTTGACTGAGTTTGTTAACCTGTCACAGGTAGATTTAATGAGCAATCATTTCTGCGTGGCCTTAACGAGGCTTTAGCATCATGGGCTGGGCTAAGATTTACCTCGGAGCTCGCTGCTGTGTTTATGCTGAGCAACATTTTGTCGTCTGCTTCCACCTTGTTTGCAAAGCTTCTGATAAACGTGAAGGGAACTTGCTCAGTCACATATGGGTTCAGGGGGCATAGAGTGTGAATAATCATCACATTTTTTCTTTAGTTCCTTAGATTTTTCTATGATTAAGTAATCAAAATGAACACGTTATTTTGACAGAGAAGTAATAAAAACATTCCAAACAGAGATTTATGAGGTATCCAATGCACAAGGTCATTTAATTGTCCTTGTACAGCACAGAGTTGCACAACAAAATGAAAGTTGAAGTCGCCACATGCTACCCACACAAAGAACATATTGTCAGATAATTACATTTAGGACAGGATAAGATGATTTATAACCACTGAGGATGACAAGCAGCACACAGCCACAGTTAATCTGGTAAATCGGACTCGGTTCATTTTTCTGTAATATTTCTGTGTTGCTGTTTTTCATTTTGCTGCATCATCCCAGCTGATCTGCATTCCTCTCTGTTTTGAGGGCTCTGTCCCCACTGAGTATTACCAGGGACTGTGATCGGTGTCCAGCTGACCCCTGATTTTGGCACCAATATGGAAAATAATGAGGAACGAGGGATTAGAGGCTGTTCTCTGTGAGATTTGCTGATGGGTTTGTGTGACAGCTGTGTTTCTCTGCTCTGTGCATGTATGTGTGAGAGATACACAGAGAGAACACATACCTGAGGCGACAAAGTGACATATGGTTGATAAAGAATGACAGAACTGAGAGTGTGTGTAGCTAATTTAAGTAATGATGTAATTAGCTGAATGGAAAATGTTTTATTTATCATTGACTGGGGAAAAAAAAATCATCCATATCTGTCACTAAGCACAGACTTCCAAAATGTCTTACATTAAAAGGTAGCTTTGCTAGATAGATAATAATAATAATAAGTGGTCAGTGCAAACTCTGCTTGTTGTTAAATATGGGTATGGAAATAAGTAAGTTATATAAAATAAGTTTTATGTTAAAATAGATTTTAGTAATGAAAATAAGAACCTGGAGATCAATTAAGAGTTATTTATACGTCTGGAGTGGCAGGTTTTTGTGCCTTATCCTTATCAGCCTTTAGCCAACATCGCAAACAATTACATTTCTTGATGTCTCTGTAGTGAGAAAACCCACTTTATTGGCATACGTGACTGCTTTCTTAAATTTGAGTTGCCATCCCTGAGTAAATTAGTGTTGCAGACGCCGAGCTCAAAGTGCTGCTTACAGATGATTGAGTGGAGCTACAGCATGCGGGTGTGTTTTTTTTTGGGGGGGGGCTGCTGCTCAATTACACCATCACTTGATCAGCTCAACTTTCTCAGACAATATTAACAGAAGCTGCTCATGAGGAAAGAACAGTAATTCATGCAAATAAGTCAACCTCGGTGACCGTGTTTTGACTGACAGCTGGTCCGCCATTTTGGTCTGCCAGTTTTCTGCTAGTGTTTACAGCAACAGCAGTCTCTTTCCTGCATTTAACACCAGCATTTTTCATATAAACAAGACTTTCAGGTAAACTTTAACAGAGTTTTTGTCCCTGTTCTTACAGGAGTTAACAATTTTTTTGTGTAAAATGTGTTCACACTGACTGAAGTGAGGCCAGATGTGTGTTTTTTTTTTTTTTAAAAAAGCAAGATGATTGGCTCTTGTGTTCTTTTCCTCCCTCAAGATAGAAGTAGTATGACTTTTTAAAACTTCTTCTGGGGCTTTTCCAATGGAACTTTTGGCTGGGCAGAGTCAAACCATGTCAAGCTGATTTGTGTTTCCATTACCAGCCTGACCAGCCTACAAGCGGGCTGTGGTGATGTCGTGCAGATTGTGTCCAACCTGTGACGACCTCCTTCTACACCTGTGTTGCAATACTCAGTACGCAGTGCTCAGTACTTTTGTAGCCTCTAACAGGAGTCTCTGTGGTATGAAGTTTAGGTTCATCTCTTGTGTCCATTTATGGTCTTTCAAACATCTGGCTGGGGGCGCGCACCCCCGCTAGGTGTGAATGGCTCTAATTAGCATTTCAATGTTGAAATCGGCTGACCTGCCTGACAACCATTGGATGAAACCACAGACAGTTCAGAAGTAAACTCACCTGTGATTGGACAGCAAATCCCTCACTCATTGGTCACCGTTGGGACATATGGTCATTTGCCCCTCCCATTTTTATAATAATAACACAAATAATAATATTAATTATACTACTAATAATAATAATACTAATTGTTATTATTGCTATTATTATTTAGTGAGAACTACACGTCACAATAGCAGTTCATCAAAAAAACAAACAAACATCAGAATCAGAACACTTTATTGATCCCCGGGGGAAAATTGTTTTTTGTTACAGATGCTCCATGCAAAGTAGCTTGAATGTAAACAAGAGATAAGGATAAAGATATAATAAAATATTAAAGTAGACAATAATAAAATAAAACATAATAAAGTAGACAGTCTGGAAATACATATATTTACCACACAACTCGCTCCCTGTTCATTTCGATAGGCCTATCGAAATGAACAGGGAGCGAGTTGTGTGGTAAATTCATGAATTAGTTTCAGTGGGTAAATTAGGAGTTGTATGGATTCAGTTTTTTGTACAGTAGAGACCAGGGTTTCATGCTCAGCTTGCAGTCCCCCTTATGTTTGTGCTCTTTCGGAAAAATGGTGTCATACATTACTTATTGATTTCAGACAACAAACCAAATGATGCTCTCTTTTTGCTTCGAATAAAAAAGCATTCTCACGTGCCTCAACGGTTGTCTTTTCTGAAAGCTGCAATGACCACGGCTCTCCAGCAAAGAGAACTAGCACCTTTGTATGCCACTTCGTGTTGCATATTTGCTGCTTTAAAACACCATGATGTTCAGAGCACAGCAGGGGGACTCAGTGTTACAGTAACAATGTTTGCCACCCTCCCATCCCTCCTTCCATTTAGCAAGTTCATATGCGAGCAGCTGAACGGCTGACATTCCTCCCTTTATCAAGTGAAACGGCGCATGAAATTCCGAATTTAGCTCTGTGTACATGCTGACTCTGGGAACACAATTGATTCTTAGAATGATTTCTGTCCCACTGTCACACTGATGATCCGTTTGGCTTTGATGGAGGGAAAATCCAGTTTTAGACGATCAGCTGTGGTGTTATGCCTCACAGTATTGAGTCGCGTGTCAAGAAATAAGACTGGAGAAGTTTTGCAGTTAACAGAGCAGGCGTACGTGTTAGAATTTAATCTTGAAATGCTTACAAATTCAGTACAGATTGGAATGAAAACCTGGAAAATAGATAAATGAGATTAATACAGAGGACACTTTGAATTATTTCCACGTTAACTGTTGCATGTTTTTGCAATGTGCTTTCTTTAACAACTCATAAGCACTTCTGCTTCTTCATTCTCCATTTCTCAGGCATCTTTTTGTTTCATTTATTGATGTATTTTTTTTTCCAGAAGTAGCATTCAATACCTGAGGTTCCCCATCTATCTGCAGACAATGCGCCCCTGAGCATCACATTAGGGATGGATATTCAAAGTCACAAAGCTGTCAGGGTAAAGATAAACAAGCTGGATGTGGTGAGGATCCCTGTGCCTTTTGAAAAACTACTTGCTAATAGAGATTAAGACCCTGGAATGAAGTTAAAAGTGAACGCTAAAACACAGTTTAGGCTCCAAACACTTGCTATCAAGCTATATCTTTTTATAGGCTGTGCCGCCATTTGATTGGCAAGCGTAATCCTCTCCTCTCCTTGAGCAAACAACGAATTACCGGAGTCAGGAAAAAAAAAACTGAAAGTGACAAGAATATCGTCATGGGAATTAGCAACATTAATAAATGTGGGCGAAACAACATTACATGTTTATACGCTGCAGATGAGTCAACCACTTTCCAGTGGTGTCGTGCATTAGCTGAGGCGAATAAAGGGAAATTAAATTGACACCGCCGATGGATTGTCAAAAAAGCTAATAGGCTTACAGTGGCAAGAAAGTAGCTCTGACAACTAGTGTCGCAGCACAAAAAACGTTTAAAAAAGACATATTTGTCATGCTGTGAGAAGTTTGGCTGTTGGTCACTGGGAGTCCTTTTGAAAGCTGAAAATGTGTCAGGGCTGGATTGACTTCAGATCCTGGATCATTTATTGATCGAGATCCCTTAATATTTACTCGGAATTTATTATCATCCCAGTTATTCTTAGTGCTTCATCCTGCCTCAAATATCAAAGTTCAATTAACACCTTTCTGATAGTGTTAGGCTTGTTAATCACACTGTCACACCTCTACCTATGAGAGTCGGGCTGACACAGATTTTCACAACCTAAAATAGATTTATCTGAATTAATAGTTCACCACAATCTATCCATATAAGCCTGTTAACATCTCCGGTGCAGGGCGTATTTAGCTGTTTGGCAGTGAGCCCACATACAGAATTACAAACAGAGGCTGCAATCCTAATCTTATCTTCAGACTGTAGGTGATGAATTCCTCTCTGGACTCCATAGCTTGTTCCTGGACGGAAACACTTAAAATTCATAAAAAATCTCTGCCATGCATCAGGTTACAAAAAGTGACAGTAGAAAGTTAGTGTATAAATATGGATTCAGATGCAGGGTTCACATAAATCTAAAGGAGAAGTTATGAATTGAGAATGAATTGTTTAATGAAACAGTTGGCTGTTCAACTTTTACTGATCCTATTGGTATTTTTAAAGTAGCAATATTTTTTATAATTACATACTTGTTTCCACATATAGTTTCTCTTCATCTGTTAAAGGGGAACTATGTAGTATTAGAAAAGAAATTCAGAAACTCAGAAAGATAACATATAATATTGATATAATAATAATTATAAGAAGAAGAAGAAATAAAAATAATGTAAGGTTTACAATATTAAGGTGATAAACAAACTAATATGTATTATTTCCGTCACTGAATAAATCAGCCTTCCTCAGAGGAAATGAAGATCCTAGATAGGTGGCAGGGTCCGCCAAATACAAACAAAGTAAAACATAATGAAATTGTGTCATCTCCTCAGGTCAGCTTGTTTATTCAGTCATGAAAATAAAGACAGTTTGTTTATTTAGGATTTTTCTCTTCTGACTAAATTCTTTTTCCAAAAACTATGTGAAGCAAAATTAAGGCCGTTCAACGATAATCACTGATCTACAACAGACCCCTCTCTGAGAGTAACCTCCTTACCCTAAACAGAATGAATGTCACCATGAACTTTGCCTCTCGCTTCGCTGCTTTCTCTCACAGCTGCTCATCAAAGTGTTTACCTGCGCTGTTAAATGACAGGGGTTGCAACCTGCAACCTCCTCAACAAACTTTTCCACTCTTAAAATCCTATCCAGCGTCCCACGCTTGAGGCGCATTCGGTGCAGGGGGTACTGGTGTCACTCAGGTGGTTTCAGTTTATTCTCAATCTAGGTCGTCATGGAAAAGGATATAATATCTAAGGGCTAATGAATTAATATTATGGACTTTTAGCGAATGAAAGGGCAGCCATTATAAAGAGACAAAAAAGCTTCAAATCATAACAACAGCTATCTCCGGGACATCTCTTATCATGAAAATGTTCTGTTTTCCCACAGCTGGGTCCTCGCTGCTGCCAGTGCCACCAGAGCTCTTTGTTCATCATTGCAGTGTACTTTAAAAACTGATCAAAACAGACCGCTGTAATTATCTGGCATTTGACTCACGTTCGTATCCTGACAGTGAAAGAAAAAAAAGGGGGTTTGGAATAACATTGACATACTTGCTGTGGTTTAATCAAGTCTGGAGCACTGAGAGCATAGCGGCGGTCTGGCCAGACGGCTGCAGCAACACACGAAGATGATATTTGAGACTGTGTGGTGAAAGCTGAGCTCCTCCGCTATATGGCCAAGATGACTTGAGAGGTGATATTTTGTCAAAATGTCCCTAGTTACCACTCTGTGCGTAAATTACATTGGCCAGCGGAGAAAATGAAATCTGATGAGATTGTCTGACGATCAAGAAAGTTCCTGAGATGTGAGATGTGGAGGGATGGTAGAGTCAAACAGCATTGTTGCAGAAGAGTACAAATATCTCTGTTTAGAGAGATTCAGATTGTCTGTAAGAAATGCAGGGTTAAAAAAAAAACAAAAAAACACAGTTCTTGTTTAGTATAAAATTGCATTCAAAAATGTATGCCAAGTGAATGTAAGACTTCGTCTGTCTGTGTGAGTCACATCATGCAGGGATCTTAAGTTACAATCTTTACCCCAGAAAACAGTCTTTCATCACTGAGCTGCAAGGGAGGGGCGAAAAGGGATTTTCATTCTAAAATGACTGTTATTTTGGAAGACATTACTTTGACTTGTCTTAGACAGACTCCTGAAGCCTTGTTTAGCTTGAGCTTAATTCTAGAAGCTATTTTTGAAACAGGACTGTGAGTTCTTTGCCCTCCATCTCTCACATTGTACCTATGGCTATCACTTCACTGTCAGTATGGAGAGGAGCGATGATTACGACGCTCAGCAGCTCTTTAATGTACACGTGGGCATGTGGTTATTCTGTCAATGACCAGGTGACCCTAAGGGTTAAAGGCCGAAGGACAGTAATCCCCAACTATTCGGCACTACGAAGACTTTTAGCCTCTTTCAGCTCAGTTCATCAAACTCAATATCTAGACACAAAAGGCAGCTGTTTTCCGCAAACTTAACTTAAAACAATGGATAAAAGTCCCGTGACTGAAGACAACCACAAAACCCCCCTTGGACTTTCTGGTTCTTTACACTGCGGGGTGCGGGTATTGCCCTCTGCTGCACCTTCATAGGCAAACCATGACACTCCCAGCTGTCCTCGCGTGGATCAGCGGGGCCATGACACACCTTGATGTGAGACTGAGCTGTTCCATAAGTGTTTTTTTTTTTCATGTTGTTTTCATCTTCTGTTCCAAAACAACACGAGCAAGGGGTTAACGTGACACAACTTTCACCATAAAATACTGGCACGCAGCAATAAAGGAGGATACAAGAGGAGCACAGGCTGCTGTAAACAGTACAGGTTTCAAAAGATTGTTATTTTGTTGTTGTTTGTTGTTATTTTTATGGGGATGAAAATACATTCAACAAGTTTTTAGGCCTTGAGGGTACATACAATGTACCTTGTACTTAAACAAACCATGATTGTTGACAATAAAGACTCCGCAGGACACCTTTAATCAAAGCCTGTCTATGAATTATTAAGCCAAGAAACAAAAAACAACCAAGAACTGCATCACACACACGCATCTACTTGCATCAGCTGAGGTGATTGTGTGCTAAAGGGGCCGCTGGTGTTAAGGATTACATAAGACTGCATGCGCTCTCACATACTGCATCAGCCCACTCATATCAGTGGGTGACATCCCTCCAGGACAAATTATGCCTCCCAAGGGAGGTGAGAGTATGTCATTGGTGCAAACGGTTGGCTTAGGCTCAGAAGGAGCGTTTTTAATTGTAGCTCATGTCATGCTGAAATAATCAGGGAGGCTGTGATGTCAGAAAAGGTTTGCCTGCAATAAATAGTGTTGTGTTACAGGTGCCATATGTTAGCTTACAGGTTTTCTTTCAGCTACAACCGCTCACGTGCTTTGGAGGAGTCAGATAAGAGGTCCACTTCATCTTCTGGAGGTGCTGTCGATCCAAAGAAAAGATGGATTTAATTTGAAGGAGAATTTGTTTATTTTCTGCACCGATCAGAGAGATCAGATGAAAAGCCATATTCCTGTGTGAATATCAGTCTCAGTCCTGAGTGGGAGAAAATATCAAACTAATATTTCGGGTGTGTCTCTGTTATAATTTGAATTCAAGAGCAAGTTAACGTGAGAAAACTTTTTATGCAAAATCTCCCTCTCGTTCTCATGTTTTGGAATGGTTTCGCATATTTTATATGCTAGTTGATTTTAGGATAATTTCGTTTGTGCAGTTGAAAAGAAAAAAAACTCTAATTGAACTGCGCAGGCTGCACTCAAGAGTGAATAAGTGTTGTAAAGTTCTTCCACACCTGAGAGGAAGTGTTTAGAAAATTGTATTCCCATTTCAGCTGCCAGAGAGTACAGAGAATAATTTGCCAACCAGTTGACTGTGAGACAGGTGAAATTGAATGCTCAGGCTTTGAGAGTGAACTGGAGGTTTAATCTTAGCATCCAACCAGAAAATACTAATCCTTGGGAAGAGTGTGTGCATGTTCATTACCAAACAAATGAAAGTTAAAGCCAAGTGGAGAACAATCAGTGACAACGCTCACCACGATTAAAGTTGTTCTGTGAGTGCCTTCGATAGATTGTGCAGTAAAACTTTTCCATTGTCACAGCCCTATCAATGGAGGGGAGATAGTAAACGCAAATCCAACACAACCCACCTCTACTCCACGCTAAAGTGTGAGCTTAATTAGCTTCGGGAGCAGATTTGTTGAACAAAAACATAAAGAACGAGACATTGATCAAGGGAAAGGCGAGGAAGATAAAGCGCAAAGAGAGTTGGGCAACCTGATTTGTCTTTAATTAAAAGTAAAAGGGTTATCCTTGCAGAAGGCAGCAGATCGTCTCCAGAGGCCACTTCAATTACTGAAGGAGACAAAAGGAGGGAGTTCTATGAATCCTGGATCAGCCAGACTGACAAAGAGGCTGTGAGGCAGTGCTGATGTGGGGGTGTTTGATTTGTGGGGCTGTACACAGAGCATGTTTGTGAACTGATACTGTATATGTGAATGTATATGTGTGTGGGAATGTGTTTCATATTGAAACTGCTGTGTTAAAATGTTCACATGCTCATGGACTGTAAAGACCTAGAAACACAGTCTGAGTTTGGTTGTTGTGTCATGTGATCATGTCATGTGATTTGTATAATACTGCATGATCGCTGTGAAGCCTTCACAACGACCATGTTAGGGTTAGGGGGTGAATGACGCTCCACATCTTGTGTCACCGCGTTAAAAGAACTTAGATAACTATGTGTAGGTTAACACTTCACTTCACACTACTCAAAATAAGTTGGGTATATTTTAGCGTTTGGCTTGATTGTTTATTCTGTGGCATTTCTGATTTTCTATTTTGTGTTTTGTGAATATATTTGGTCCCCAAAAATAATGAGACACATTCCATTTGACTTTAATTGCATACCCTTGCACATGCATATATGCACCCATATCCCAATATTCCTAACTAATTTTAAGCAGTGTTATAATCATTAAAAGATGTTTTATTTATATGTAGTTAACCTTTTAGTTAATTATTGTTTAATTGTTAAACCATTAAATGCCTTACAAACCATTCATTAAGCAATTGTTTATTTTAAAGTTGCAACTGATGCTTGCAACATTATTTATATGATAAATATTATGTTTAATAAATACTGTGTAGGTCCTCTTAAACAATATCTGAATGGCCATTATAACTTGCAGCTGATGTTTATCAACATTTATGATTGCTAAATAGATTGTTAATTAAACATTTCATTGTTTACAGTTACATAAATATCAACTAAAGTAAATTTAACTATACATTTGGCATTTATCAATGATAGTTATTGTTAAGTGTTAGCCAACATGTCAGTCAACTACAGCTCTCGAAGAAAATGTGTTTGAAGATAGGTAAGATATACTTCACTTAAAGGTGAATACCTGTGCCTTTATAAGGTAGAAAACCTAAAAAAAAAAAAAACTTTGGTTGGTGATTTGTTTGTCACACAGTACAAAAATCCAGTGAAGTTGCCCTTTTACTTTTTTCAGGAACTAGAGACAAAAACAGATGTGTTTCTTTGTTGCCATCTCCCAGACACGAGACAGTGTCAGGTTTTCTAATTGCCACAACTATCTACAGTACTGGCTCCTCCATAATGCTTAACTCAAGTTTTCCTTTAAACAATCTCTACAATATATATGCTGAAAAAGCCAGTATCATGGTCTCATGTCAGTTTGGGAAAAAGCGAAGAAATGTAATATATAGGATTCACGTACACAGGGACTAACTGTCCACTTTTGTTGATGACAGTCGAGTTGTACACTGTCCATGTGCACAAATCATAATGATAAAATCTCCTCACTATTTTACCAACTGATTTCTAATAACATACAGTATAAATAAAATCATAATCTTTCCCCATCCTTCACAAAAGTGAATCCTCAGGATTACATTCTGTGACCATTTCAGGAATTGAAAAAATGGAAAACTTATTTTCCTAACCATTGTTTTGTTGTCTAAAACTAACCACACACTGGATGCAAAACATGGATTCTGATGTGACAGCCCTGGATTGTGTACGCCTGCCATCCACTCCGACCACCTCCCTGTGCCTCCAGTGTGGATCATAACTATAGTGTTTAATTCAATGAAAGACACATGGTGCAGGCACGAAAGATGGTTGTGCTGAGAATCGAGAAAACATTTTAAAATGCATGCACATGTACATGATTCCTGTAGATTATAATTAAATGCTGACCTTGATGGTTAACATGATTGATAGATACCACAGTAACAACGTGTCAGTCGACTACAGCTTTTGAAAACACATGTCTATAGAGACAGAAATGATAGACAGCAACACCTCATCAGGAGAACTGTGAGTAACTTAGGTTAGTAGGTTGAACTTGGATGAATAAGTAAGTGCAAGGGCAGGAGGGAGAAGCAGGAGACAGGATGTGATGTTTGTGTGTGTGTGTGTGTGTGTGTGTGTGTGTGTGTGTGTGTGTGTGTGTGTGTGTGTGTGTACTGGAGAGGGGTGGGAGTTGAAAGAGGGCGTCCCTCTCATGGTCCCTCCCCAGCCCTGCCCCTTCATAGAGAAATATCCTGTAGCAGGTCCCAAAACTGGAAACTCATTCAGTCCCTTCTGAATGGAGTGTCTTTAACGTGTGAGTGGAGGACTTAACTTTCAGCACGAAAATATGAGAGCCCTACATTCGGTCCTGGTCGGTGCCTTCCTGACCCTGCTGCTGTGCCTCCCCAGCCCCACTCATGGAGGTAAGTGCCACTGCAAATCACTCTCTAAGTGTCCTGTTCCCTCTTTCTGATGCCCTCTGTCAAAGATGCACGGGAGGAGATCAGATCACTGTCCCTGTCTGAGGTTTCCCCAACGCACAAATCAAAGCATGACATGCTGATGAAAACTATATTTCATAAGTGTACTCTAAACTCTGGACTTTTACCTGCACCAGTACTGCATTGCACGTGTTTTTATAAGTAAACTCCAGAACAACTTATCTGATTTTTCTTTTTACCTCCTTTTGCTTTTTGTGTTGTCTACCGGTAAAACCTCCCTTTTCTGGGATGAAACTCAATAAATAAGGGGAAAGATGTGGCAAGGGTTCTGACCCTGGTCCAAGGACTGAGACGACTTCCGGCGATTTCACATTTTTTCCCTTTGCCTTTCAGTCTGCGCCCCGCTGACTGTGTGAGCGTATTTATCTTGAGAATGTTTGAATTGAAGGTATGTTGCCAACAGGCAGGAGGTAGTGAAGTTGAATCCCTCTGTGGTTAGAAGGTGAGCCGAGGTCCCTCTGCTGGCAGCAATGAATGGCTCTTTCAGAGGGGAGTGCACGGTGGCAGGCAGAGCTGCTCCTTATCCACCCAGAGAGGAGAGATGAAAGTGAGCGAGGGGCTAGTAAAGGAGTGAGAGGGGCTGTGTGTGTGTGTGTGTGTGTGTGTGTGTGTGTGTGTGTGTTGGGGAGGGGGATGCTGGGAGGCCCGTACAATGGCCCCACAGTGCATGAGTAAAGTCAGCTACAGATGTACCCTTCTCAATGTGATATGATGCAGGCGCTCTTCTCCTGAGAGGGAGCATGTTGGGGATGGACAGTGTTTGGCTGAGGTGAATCCGGTATGTGGATTGGAAGCTTAAACAGTGTTGTCCAACAGCTCAACAAACTCACCTCAGCGCAAAATTGCACATATGGTGAGCTGGCAGGATCAGCCTTGGACTTAGAACAGCTGTTGAGCCCATTGTCTTCTGCCGGCTGTCAGATCTTCCAACTCTCACAGCAAATTCCACTCCAATTAAGTCCGGGCAAACCTCTCCATGAGCACTGGCAGATAAAGTGAAAAAGTGTCTCTTGATCTCTGAATGGAGGAGTATCACTTTGTTTCGGTGGCACTGAATCAAAGCTCAGCTGGAGAGCTGGAGTCAGTCCTTCTGCACTGTGATCTGTTCACCACAAGCATGAAAAGAGTCATTCGCCCTTCTGTGTGCTCATTTATAGATAAACCCCGCCGACCGGCGTGACGGCAACACCTCCGCTGAAGAATTAACTGTACACTGAACAAGTGGCGACTGCTGACGGAGTGTAGTCACAGTCACAGAAACCTCGAGCATAACAGCGTGCATAGCCTAATGCAGATATACATACTACTTACAGTAGTTCAACCCAGAATAAATGTGAAACGTACATTTCTGCGAACCACGGATACAGTGAAACTTTACACTTATCTACATTCAGTAATCAGTTTTATGTTGCGACAAACACAACTTGCTAAAGACTTTGGACTTGCTTGAGACTTGAGAACTGTCAATATAGTGTATTGACACGTATAAATCACAAAAAAATGTAGAGCCTGGATTAGTGTAAAGAATGAAACGTCTGTAAGGGAGGGGATCAGGGATGTAATGTTGGTTTGAGTGTGAAATCAGCAGTCCACGATGAGTTCTTTCAACTTAATAATGTAGTGAAGTGATGTCATGTACGTAGTAATGTAGTGATTTCAACCCCAAAAGACAATGTTTCCCTGAACCAAGTATTTTTTTCCCCTAAACCTAACCAAACAGCAACTTTACAACAAAGGTCAGGTACATGTGTCACTGTTACGCTGCAATGTTTATGTTGTTTTCGGAACAGTTATATACTGCATGACGTTTGGAAGATGCTCACAATCAACCTATTAAATTGTTTGTGAGGATGTGTTGTCGTGCAACATATCCATGGCTTGCAGAAACGTGCAATGCAACGTAAAGTTGTCCAAAGGAACCATTTTCTCCTCATCTAATTATCAGCTGGCAGAATCTTCGCTGCCTCAGTGTGAACAGTGCTCACCCACTGACCCTGGAGAACCGAATGCTAATGTCTACCAGATGTACCAAGTCACTGATTAGATTATAGCCCCCCCTTTGCTCCACAAAATGCTTGCCACAAGCTGTCGGGGGGGACCCTTCCACCAACCGCCAAGAAGGCTTACAGAAGGTTTCATTTCTTCTGCCTCAGCATTCTTCACGTCATTGGTGCCTTTCCTTACGGAGGCACCGTGCGGCCTCCAAGTGTGGAAGTTTTCTACCTGCATCCATTATTGCTGTATTTGCGTACCTTCAGGAATATCTTGCTCAGTAGCAGAAGTGAATACACAGCATCGTGAGCTGTTTCCATGAGTTTTCCTCAGCGCTGCACTTTTCCATAGTCTTACGCCATCGTGTTTCTTCCGCCCACAAATCAGCCTCAGGAACAATTATGACACAGTGCGAGCATGAGCAGGAGCTCGCCAAATCAATTCCATAATCTTCTCTTCACATAGAATATATGAAGGAAATGTGAGAGCGCTAAGATGTGAGATGAAGTCTTTCACGGTCAATATGTTTCAGCATTCACGCTCGAGGACCTGCCGGTTTAGCCTCCTGGTGATGTCATGGCCCCCAATTCAATGTGCACCTGTGATTGATAACACTGTCTCTCACCTACCCGAGCTTGATAAATACCTGCCAACCCTGTCAGACCCTGTGTATCAGTGACTATCATTTCACCATCGGATTTAAAGTCACATCTCCTTTGACATTGAAAGCAGACGACCAGCAGGGTTCTGTACTCAGCAGCCATGTGACAGCACTTTTTTTCCCTCAAATCAAGGGAAGCTTGCTACTTTATCGTGGCTCTATCTGAAATTGGACATGACATGTTCCTGTTCCGAGTCTTTGAAACAGCCTGCAGCTCTGTATCTCTTCAGTGGCCTGGACTGCTGCTCTTTAACCACTGCTTTACCAAAGTTTGGAAAAATTGCCAGGGTAGTTATTACCAAACCGTAAATTGCTCTCCAGTGCTCACATGTTGTTTGGTTGGCCTGGTAATAGAGTTTTGGGGTTGTTTTTGTGCTGTTTTTCTGTTGATAGCAACATAAACTTTGATGTGGTGATGCGAGTCTGTTTGAAAGTTTTGTGCTCCTGAGGAAGCCGCGTCCGCTGCCACTCCCCTCTGTGTGAAAAGCTAATGACTTCTTTCTTGCCCCATTACCGACCTTTTTTCCTCAAAGGCGTCTGTGTGTTGTCTTTTGTTTTGTCTTGTTTTGTTTTGGGAGAACCCATTTATAAAAATATTGGCGTTTTCTAAAAATACAAATATGACCTGACAGATGAAGACACAGACAGGGAGAAAATAATAGTCCTGTCCAACTCTGTTGGCAGAACGGATGACATTATGTGTAAAACAATACCAATATGTGTGATGGGAAAAAGCCTAGATCACATTGTCAGACCATCTATTGAATTATCACTTGTCTAATTGTGGATGCTTGTCTTGAATTGGTGTAATAACATATATAAAAGACTACAACATCTACCACAAACACTGTCTAATGGTCTGTGCACATTTTTCAAGTGTTTCAGCGGTGCCTTGCTCCTGAATCTGTTTGCATTTTCAATTGCAAAGCTTAACAAGGGGATTTGCATCCCAAGACTGCGTATGAGCCTGCTATCTCCCCCAGAGTATAATGTCTCCATGGTAACAAGGAGAAATAAACATGAAATTTGCCTGGGCTTTGTGAAGTGTCTGTATACAAGGCCTCCATGTGTTCCTTGAGAGTTGGCAGGGAGGTTGGTGTGACTACAAGTGTCTGCACAGAAGATTAATAAATCCAATATTTGCATTGGGAAATTGATGAGATTAGTGTTGTGCTTGTCCCACAGACAGGCACACTTTGTGACCCTCCCCTCAACTCTTCAAACTTGAAACACAAGGCAATGATAGGACAGAATAGAAATGGGGCGTTTGGAGTGAATCCAAACAGAAAATCAGAGTGTTTATAAATGCAGAGAAGAATGCACAGATCCTTCTGCTCCACATGTAACTCAATGACTCAATGTCCCAAAATGTGGTCACTTAAACCATATGAGAAATGTCAGAGCTATGACTTTTACAGGCATTGTAAACAAAATATACCCTGTAGCCTGTAGCAAAATACGTCACTACAAATTCCATGGTTGAAAAGAGGAGGAAGAGGAAGAATCTTGAGAAAAGTAAGAATAGTTTCATAGAAGTGCACAAAATGCACACACAAATGTCTTAACATGTGTCTTTTTTCTTTTTTTTTTAAGAGAATAAATTCTGGAGGTTCGTCAGCTGTAAAACAAGTGCACTTCTTCTAAAAACATTCCTGTACTTGGGAAAACTTTATGAGACCCTCATAACATCTCTGAGCATGGGACACAATCAATATTGATAACGTTTCTAATATGATATAACCTCCCCTACTTCTGGCTGCCTGATGTTTTATCCGGCACTTCAGATAGAAAGTTTCAGTGAGTCATGGTTTATTAACTATTTTTCGGGGATTCTGGCCCGAGGCTAACATCATTGCAAGAATCCAAAGTTAGCTGTGTGGGCAACCTGCCTCGACCCGCTCCTTTTCTCTCTATAACTTCATCTTGTTACTACAGGTAGAATTTTATATCTGACCTGTAGCAACAGGGTGGGCGGCATGTCTGCCCGGTGATTACAGTGTCGGCCCCATAATGGAAACGTTAGAGGCTCGACTTCTGTACCAGCAATACCTACTGTCACTGTGCAAGACACTGGGCCACTGCTACTCATTCACAGTGAGGTGCTGTGGTCAGATAAGCCTGCAGGCTAAAATGCAAAATAATGCCTGAGAATAGGCAGGACTGACGATCGATTCATTATTTATTTACCTAAACTTTTAAAGCCATTTAAAGGATAATTGTACTTTATTACAACTTGGGTCTTGTCTTCACAGTTTGGTCATCATTTTGATGTTACCAAGAGTAACTGCTAAGATCTTGAAACGCAGGGAGATCCCCTTCATAAAAAAGTCCACCAAGGCCAGAAATATTAGTGCTCTAACAACCAGACAGGGAGTAAACAAGCTAACATTTTTAGACAGATTATCCAAGGGGATGTTTACATGACGATGGCTTTTGCATAAAACGTTAAACCTTTGTTGCGTTTTGGCACTGCATTCACACGACAATGGCCTAAAAACACAAATATTAAAACAGGGTTCCACAGTGTAATCTTTTGAAAACGGCACCCTTACCATCGTCATGTAAATTGACGGCGCGCAATTCTGTGAAAACTGAAAACAAAACTTTGACGACGCGGTCGTGCATCTTGCATGCGTATTCTGTTCACAGCCGTGTGGCTGTCTGCCGACAGGAGGATGACATGAACAGTGGTGGACTCTTGAGCTTTTTTTCTGCTGCTTACTCTACTGAGTTTACTAATGCTCCTCCAGCAAAGTGTGGATTTGCTGCGCCATTACTGTGATGTGATGGTTAACCACTCTGAAAGAAGGCGTGTGTGTGCAGGCGTATGGTGTTATCCTGTGGTGTTTAATTGCTAAGTTTCATCAGCACCTTCTGGCCTGCAATCTCAAATCGTTTTTTAGCTGATCCGTGTGGTTGTCTCAACATTGTCATTTTTAGCAAAACTGTTGCCGTAAAAATGCACATCATTGAGGCCAGTATGGTAGATCAGTGTACTGGTCTTTAAACTGTGATGGCTGTTTACAAACCATGGGCTGGCTGATAATTTTACTCTTCAAATTTGGTTTCTCTTCCAAAAAAATGGGCTAACCTTGGAGCGAGGCTAGACTGCCGACTGGAAAACTGCCCTCAGGCCCCAGACTCTTTGGAATCACAAAGACTCCAGGTTCACTGTGTGTTTATTATTTTGTATTAATTTGGTGATTTGGTAACACTACCTCTAAAACACATAATATGGCAACTGCATTATCATGAATCCTCAAGGCCTCGCCTTGTAGAGGGGGTCAAGTCATTACTACAAGTAATACTGCACTATCACAAATGCTTTGCTGAATGAAATCACCAAACGAATTGCTAGTATAAACTACCACGTACATAGTGAAAGGGAGATTTGGAAGCCCGTGCTGGCAGGTTTCTTTAAAGTCAGTCTGATCGAAGCGTTTAACTTGGTGAGAACAACTCTATAATTACTGAAAGGAATGATGGCCGTGACACTAATATGAGGCTGAAGTTGTAATAAATCTGAATAATCATTTACAGCAGGAGAAATGTTTGATGAAGCTATCAAGTTGTCCCTCACAGCTCCGAAGATGTGCCAGATGCACAGCCCCTCCAGACTAAGGGAAAAAATGTTTCTCTTCCCTCTGAATGTATCACCATCATTGTTGTCACACTTGAAGCAGAGGGCTCAGTAACTTCAAAAGCACATATAACAGCTCAGTTTATTCTCATTGTGATGCAAGAACACTGAAAAAAATAAGACTTGTCCCTCGCCTTGAGGACTCTATACTCCCCTGGCAGATGATCTTTCCCACATTGCTCTCTTTGAGGTTGCTGGCTGTCAACGGCAGGCTGCTCGGATTATATTTTAGGGCCGTGATCTGCTTAGAGCGGGCAGACGGCCTACACACAGACCTTATTTAGCCCTGGGTGTGCACACAAAAGAGTTTCTGTACATAAACACAGGCACAGATTCTGTCCCTAGGTGGAAGGTCAAAAGCCATCTCATGGTGAGCTCCTGTGTTGTTTTAACCCTTTCCGCGTCAATCACATAAGTAAGTGGGAGGGGGTTTTGGCCCCACATAAGTGACGGATGGTCTACACCCAGGTTTAAGGTCTGGGAATGGCAATTTGGGAGTTGAAATTGTTGTTGAACTGTGATTAGCTTGTCGCCATGCAATTTAGGCAAATCTAAGGAGAAAGTCTTACTCACAGCAACAATGCTGGGTCAGAGCTGCACGGGTGAATAAGGAAAATCCAGAACATAACATGTTTTACACTTTCATACATTATTGATTTATTTTACAGACATGCAACAATAATACATATGCTTATTATGCCTATTATACTCAAGAGCCTTTATTATCTTTGAACTCACGTGCCAGTTACAATAACAATGAGTCTAAGATTTGACAGCCATGCTAGAAGCTCTGTCAGGATGTACTTACATCAGTGCTTTTGAGCTACAGGCTAACTTTAACATGCTAACAGAGACCATACAACCCTTATTCCAAAAAATGCTCTCTAAAAATAATACAAGTATGCAATCATTTTGCAAACATGAACTCAATGAAGTTAGTAAGTTACAATATGAAATATATTATATATTATATTGTATTTCCAGAGTGTCCAAACTTTTGTTTATGTTGTTATGTATATGTTTAACAGGAAAAACATTTACCATCATCACCATCTTAGTTTGACGCATTAGCATACTAACATTTGCCAATGAGCACAAAACACAAAGTTTAGCTGAGGCTGATGGGATCGCCAGTCATTCTGCAGGCATTTGTTCATAAATCTTGCCATAAATAATAGACAGATGAACTTGATTACTTTACATTTTGGTGTTAGATGTAAAGACAGGAGATCAACAAAGTCAACAATATTCATCCTCTGGCCACTCTATCCCACAGTTGCTGACTTTTTTCAGTCAGAACTGAAGTGGTGGACAATGCGGCATTTTCAGTCGCAGACAAATCCAGCAGTGGACACTGCAAAAATGTTTCAATAACTGTATGTCCTCACCCAAACTGGAAATCTGGAACATTAGATTTGATTTTATGATATTGTTGTTGATATGGAGTCGTAGCAGCAGACAACAGGATATAGATAATAATGTCAGAGTAAATTATTGGACATAATAAAGAGTCAACACTGTAAAATACAAGAGAGTCATAATAAAACAAACCAGCAGCACTGCAAAAAATGAACAAGTGAAATACAACCTACCCTGACATCCTAAATTGTCAATAATGCACACGAGGTTACCTGCAAGACCACAAAGGGGCCAAGTCCTGAAGTGGAACATTTCAAATCAAAATGTGTGTTATGACCCTGAGACAGACA
>OMLP01011457.1:4490-16145 GCA_900302685.1 Spondyliosoma cantharus | reverse complement strand
ATTATTATAAGTTATTATTATTATAGGTTATTATGTTATTATGAAGATTTATCCAGATTTGGCCATAAAATAGTCAACAGGCAACACTTTCTTATTGTTGCTATGGTGGTTCTTTTGACTCTTTATCCACTTTCATTCATTCATCCACTTCATTGTATCGTTTACTTATCTGAGCTTTTGTTTTCTTCGTGTTTGTATGGGACTATTTGATATTACTCTTTCAATAAGAACAATGATTTTAGTGCTTAAATTGTAGTGTGATGACTTGTTTCGTCTTCTTTGGTTTTTCCAAAAGTCTAAAATGTCCTTGCTAATTCAGAAATATGAAACAATGTTATGGCCGTCACTTTTCAATAGTTCTGCCAAAAGAAAGGGTTTTACAATTGTCTGTGAAACTGAAAGAAACGTTCGCCATTTTTTTCATTCTAGCAGTTGACCACCTAACTGTTACATGTTTTGATGTGAGACTGGGTTGGGATTTCATTCTTAACAAACAATAAATGGCTTCATGAACCATTTATTAAGGAATTATTGATAGCAAAGATGTAACTGATGTTTATAATACTTTGCAAAGTGTAAGTATCAAAACTAAAATTATATCTAATTCCTTGTATAGCATCAATTCCTTATACAATTGTGCCAGAGCAATGTATGTATGTTTCCAGAAAGATGACAATATTCTAGTAGGTGTTTAAATACGGTTTCTGTAATTTCCGCTTTAAAATTAACAGTGTATCACAATAACAAATATGTGTATGAGATAACACTGTCACCTCATTTGACCGTACTGGCACAAAGCTTAATCCACAGCATCCTGTCGAACCAAGACACTCAACATCAAAATGGACTGCTGTGTCTCCACAGTGTTAACTCCGTTGGCCTGAAAGTCACACCAGCTAAGCATGTTTATGAAAATGCATCATTCACGCATTCCATACTTTCGCACTGCAGTGTTCTGCATTTATTTCCACGGGCCCTTATTCTTGGAGAATCGAGGCGCATCTGCAGAACATCTGAATGCCAGCTGGATGGTATTGCATGCCTTTGGCAGGATTATCGAGAATCAGTGCATTTTCAGAACAGCTTTCATTAGTAGTCAGAAATATACGGGCTTCATTTGGCCTGTGGAATTAAATTCCTCAAACTCATATATATTCCAATAAACAACTGTGAATGTATTCATAACTAAAGGCCGGGACTCATTTACATCGGATTCACATGACCAGTGTTATGAATTTTGAAACACGACATGTGCTGTGTTACAGATATGTTTCAAAGCCATTATAATATCCAGGACATTACACTGCCATACTGAGGCAGTTAATGGCTTAACTTAGACAACTTTTGATAGCATGTGAAGAAGTAATATGAGACCTCTCAGTGAACTGTATATTCATTTCTAAATGGATATCATGTGATTTAGCAGTATAGTAGCAAGCAGTATAGTAGCAAACCTTTATTCACAACAGGCATCTTTTGTTCAGTATTTTTAGTTGGTAGGATAGCATGCTGTATGTTCCTGTTTTGATGTATCTATGGACACAAAGGCTTTAGTAGCTTGTCTATAATTATAATATAATTTTCTTTGCATAAAATGGATGTTCTGTAGTCGCTTGGCAACAGCCGAGAGCATAAATGTCCATTAGCAGTGGTCGGGCACTGCAGCTGAAGGAGAGGTGCTCACAGCACATGAGGTTCTTCCCCATGGACAAACAGTACAACGCGTCTCCATTGAGTTTCCTGTCAAAATAAATCCACACTTGTAGTTTTCTAATGTGCCTGAGTTTAACTGCAACTTCTCATTGAACATGACTGTCGCGGTTAGCGCTGCCACATCACAAAACTGAAGCAGTTAAAAATAAAACACATTATTAAGGCCTTATGAATATGCTGTCGCACAGAAAGTGACGCTATTGGAAACAAGACCAACGCCCTGACACCAGGCCAAGGCCTTCTGGTGAAACAGCGGATCAGAAGCTTCCAGAAGGAGCTCTTTTCCCCAAAAATACATCTTTCCCTGCTCACCAGAAAATCCCCTCCTCCCACTTGGTACATTGCGTACTTTTCTCTTTGAGTCTTTCTTTCCATTTGTCCTTTCCCTTTTCAGCTACTGAGTCAAGCGTAGTCAAGTGTTGGACCAGACTTTTGAGGACACAAAGGCTCCCTTTTACAGTAGCCTCCTGAAAAATAACTTTTTGTGCCATTTGTTTGGTTTGCTTTTTTTGGGGAGGCAGTTTCCTCCACAGCCTGGATTGGATGGCCCCTCCCTTTTGCAACGGAGTCGCCCTGCAACTTATAAATGTTTAAAAAAAGAGCCTCCTTCTCCTCAATCCAAAACCACCTCAAAGCTTGGCAGAGTTAAAGGACAAACACAGTAAAACGTAGCAAACACATTCCATGTCATCAGCAGCGCAAAACAGTGCCTCTTGTGCCTGCAAGCTTTTTGTACGTGCATGTGGTGCACTTTAGTTTTCCAAAGTTCTGTCAGCTCACTACAAGTCTCAAAGTTTAATGTTTGCTCATCACACCTCTAGTGATTGTTTTTCATGTGGCAGAACTGTAAATGTCAATCTGCTCTCCATATGGTAGGCGCGCATTGGTGATGAGCACTTCAGAGATAAGGAATTCTTCAGCGCTCAGCAGCCCCTCATTCATGTCATTAGGCACCTTCACAACGGGGAGCCACCAGCATCAACTGCAGCTTGTGTGTCTTGCTCAAAGGCAGCTCATTTATAGTGGGAGGATATGACATTACTTCAACCCCCAGCTCAGTTGGGGATTCAAACTGGCACCCCTGCAGTCATAAACCCTCTTCTTTAACCTTCATGCCACCAGCGCACGCTTATGCATTCACTTGATCAGGAGGTGCTTTATCTGCATGGAGGGCTGTGTGTTTGTGACTGTTTTGCCTGAGTGGATTGAATCGAGCGTGTCTGTGGCTCATTGAGATGATTCTGTGAGAGCAGGAAATGGGGATCCTCTTGTGTTTATGGGTGTGTGTGTGTGTGTGTGTGTGTGTGTGTGTATGTGAGAGAGAGAGAGAGTTGTCGTGTGTGGTCATGCGACGCATGGAAACAGATGGATGAGTCATACATTTGAAGCTTATCACTTATGTTGCTGCCAGTAAGTTCAGTTCCGTCGTTTTATTTTTATCCATATTTATGTCCTTTTGTTGTTCTATGAAAAAACTTTTTAACAACAACGTTTGCCAAAAATATGGTTTAGAATTAAATCAAAACTATTTCTTGGAATAATGACACACTGGGTGAAAGCGGTCATGTTTTTTTTTTGGTTTTTTTCTAACAAGTTCAGCTAATCTACGCCAGAAAACACACTGTTTAACGTGTCAGCTATTGTTTTGTCATGGTTCACATTAAAAGTTATAAAAGAGTACACTGACCGAACAAATACAGTCAATTTAGGGGCTAAATCTGTGCCGGATACAGCACCACACCCTTTGTATGACTCAAAAGAAACAAAATGTAATGCAGCTTTTTAAAACACTGCTGATCAAACTGCATGAAATGTGCCTGAAATACCGGGGCTCGTTTGTCTGAGAAAGGCTGCCACATACACAGCCAACTACTTGCAGCGATAGCTTGTTAACCGTTAATTACGCTGCCATCGTTGAGTACTTGCACATTGTTCAATTAACTTGAATGTAAACTATCTCTGCAGGTGGCCTGCCAATATTCAGACAAGTGTGGCTCTTTATTTTTAGCACAAAAGGAGAGAACAGAGCAGCTGTGAATTGCCTGTGAGATGTTTTTGTCACAAATAATTAAAATTAATTTCAGTATGAAGCCAAGTTTTCTCAGATTGAGCCTGGTAACTTGGCTTTTGCACCTTTTCCCTTCCTACTCAACTCGACCAACATATGTTTTTTCAGGATGTTCTGTGCCTGAAACAGAAGTGTGTACAAGCTGTCCATCCAAAATTAACGTTTTTTAATTTGTCAGAAAACTATCCATCGCATGATCCCTCAAAGTCTGCTCAAAACTCAGCCATCTGAACATTTGCGACATCAAACCAGCCAAGAGAGGCTCTTAGCCTTTTTGTCTTTTTGTGCTTGTTATTAAGTCTGGGTTAAGTTTGAGTGCAGGCACTCGGTGGCTTACAAATTGGTTCAAAGGGAGCGAGGCAGCCGAATCAAAGCGAAGACGACTGCACACACCAAAAGAGATAGAAGTGATATCACCCACACACATGATGGGAAAAATTGCTAATGAGTCTTTATGAATGTCTGACCCTAATAAGAGTATAATCGCATTGGGAGCTGTGAAATCATGTGTTCACCCATTAGCAAAAGGAACACACTTCTCAGTCTCTCCGATTAGTCCAAGAAGCTCCCAAAAGAGCCGTTAGCGTGCACACTCGAGAATGTATTTAAATCCAGAGGAATTTTAATTACACTCAGATAGCTTTCAACTGGGTTAGTTTGTGTTGTGTGGATGGTGAATTAATGGTTTTCTTAAGCTGTTTTCATTTCATCCGCAATCTCAGACAGGAGTAAACAAGCACACAGCAACTTCATAGGTGATGTCAGCGAATTCTTTTAGTCAATAAAAAACATTTGAACATATGTCATGTATTATATTAGACAGACATAGGACTTAGAACTTTCATTTTACATATTAAAGTGTGTTTACAGGTCTTCGGTATTACTACTACATTTGTGAAAATAGTTTTATGAAGCCTTTTGTGGCTCCAGAGGAAGCAGCATTTAATCTGATACATTGCCTACAGTAATGTCACTCAGCCACTAAGTTGCATTGTGGGTAATGTAGGCCCCCAGTTTTGCATTGCACTCCTGAAACTGTAGGACTCATTATGGACATTTCAAGAAATAACTGATCAAAATCGATACAGCGGAAGCATCTTTTTATGCCGAATATTCTTCTTCCTTTCCAAAAACTGGCACCTACATTACCCACAATGCAACTTTGCCACTGAGTGACATCACCGGAGGCAATTTATCAGATTACATGCAGCTTCATCTGGAGCCACAAAATACTTTATACTACTTTGTTCACATATTCAGTAGTTCTCCCCGATCAACCTCTAAACACACTTTAATGTGTGTAAGATTGGTGGTTATACCTTTAAGTATCTAAATCTAAAGTCTCTATTTAACAAATAATGATATCTGTTTCTCATTTCAGTTGTCTCAGAGTCAGATTCTTCCTGCGTCTGCTGACAATCAGTTGATTGATGGATTTGAGGACTTCACTGTATGTTTCTGTTTTTTTAAGCCTGTGTTTGACAGATTCATCTTTGAGAAAATGGGCGCAATGTTTTATTTTTACTCACTGGATTAAAAAGCAAGAAGAATCTAATTAGAATTTCTCCATTCATCAAAGGTTCGAAAAGTTGTGACGGATAAATTTAACACCGTGAAGTAACCAGGATTTTATCATTTGTATGTCTGATGTTTGAGACTCACTGTGAGAGACTTTTTACAGAAAGCTTGTTGCCAGCTTGACAGATCATCCAGATCTGTGAAATACACAAAAAGCTAATCCTCAGATTTATGATTACCATATCCGCTGGCATGGAATATGATCTCCCTGTGAGGTATGAGAATGTAGTGTATGCATGTCAAGACCGTGTGCCGCATCACTTCTCACATGTATTGACATTCTGCGGGGTTTGCTTACTTAGGGTGTTAAAGGACCAGTGAACACATCTGCAGATGGTTTGTACTGTAGGAGGCCTCCTGTTTCATTTTTCCCATCGTGTTTTACAGGTGAAAGTATATCATCAGAAGAGAGGATGGAAAAGTTAAATTTTCATAAACTCTCTCTGCCCGCAAATGAGCCACATGGAAGATAATGCATGATAATTCCCCTCACGTTTTTTTTATTTGGCTAAAGATCAAATAGTTTTTATGCGGCCAACATTCAAGTAACAGCTAATGAATTGCAATGAACGTCCCGAATGCAGGTGTGCAGGGGGGATTTCTGCAGCGGGTCAAAAGAAAAGTGAGTGTAACTGTGAAAGCCTGCCTGAAGCCTTGTAAGCCCCAAAAATCTAACCTTAAAAGGGGATTATAGCCGTTTTCCTGACTTTTGGATGTTTGGCTCTGTGATTGAGATCAAGGGTTTGTGTTTTTTTTCTACACAGATTGAAGTGCTCCTCTGTGTCTGCTGGGACATGGGATGTAAAGGCACTTGAGTTGATTTTAACACTCCGTCATTCTGTGATAGTCTTTAATACACACAGTGTGATTACGAATGAGCAGAAGAAGTTAAGAAGTCACACGTCAATAGACATTGATTAAAGTGAATCACTGTGAAATCTGCATGAGCTACATTAGGTGTTATTGTACATTAATATATCAATTTCTTATTGAATTAAAGCAACCAAAGTGGAACTGTTATATAAAGGAATGCAAGAAATTGTAGCTCTGGCAAGTGACAAAGGGACATTGAACAATGAACCCTGTTGGAGAACGAGTCTTGTTCTTGAGTCCTGGAAGACCTGTCAATTAAGTCAACACAACCCACACAGATGCCCTCTGCACACCCGGATAGCATCTTAATGAAACAGAAATTGTCAAAATTGGCATCTTGACACGCACTAGGAGGCATGGAATTTGCAACTGAGGCCATCAGTTCTTGTGGGAAAACATGTATTGACTGTATTTCCATAGAAGTGCTCATTAATGTTCTGCTTCTCAAGACACTTGGAGATTCAGCTACAGCAGTTTCTGCTTAATTGAAATCAAATCAGGTTTCCTGAGCAGTCTGAACAATAAATAACGTTTGCTCAACTTATCATATTTGATGTAAAGTGATCACAGACTAACTGGTAAAGAGCTCGGAAACCCAGATCTTAAAGTTTGAAGCAGGCTTGACTTCCATTTTTAAGCCGGTCAACATTCAAAGTCTACAGCTTTTAAATATAAATGTTACAGCAGAGAGTACAAGTCTGCTTTATACCCCCAATAGTGATCCCGTGCACACAAAATAATGTATGACAGACCTGTCAGGGTGCCATTGTCTGCCAGACATGTTGAGCACATGTTCATAAAACATTAGAAGGGACATGGAGAAGAAAGTGAAGGACAGAGCGGCCCATTATCTGTAATAGCACCATGATGACATACTTTCACTCATCCACAGGGAGTAGGGGCACAGAGGTAGACTTTTTAATGAATTCATTTACATATTTTAAACAAAGTACACAATTTGTTCTTAGTATGCCTCATGCTAATATACTGTAGACCTATTTTATGACTTAATTTGCAAGTAGCAAACAGAATAGGTAATGCAGTGTCACAGCCTGCTGAAAGTTCTACTGCCTGCGACAACGAGTCCCATCAGGTGTGTGAAGCTTTGTATTTGTCCGCATGAGTCGATACCGGGGATGTAACGATATACTGAATTTCTCAAAATTGGCATGAAAAAAATGCAGCGATAGCGTCTCGGGACTATGAGAACTACCAACCCATCGTGTGATTATTATTTTTTTATATCGTGATGATATCGTATTGTGAGTTTTTGGCATCATTCCATCCCTATTCAATACAGCTAACAACAGTTATCATACATCCAGTCAGACAGACGGTCACCAGCAAGAACTGAGAAGCCTGCTTTTGTCTGTTTCTGTATCTCTGTATCTGTGTTAAAGAAGCAACAGATTTCAATAACAGACTCATACTTAACAAGTAAAAGCTTTCATGGAATCAATACGCCTACAGGACTTATCAGCTGTCTGGACAGACTTTTAAATCCTCCGGGGGTTTCTATTTGTTTTTTTTCTTCTTTCCACCACAAAGTTTACAATGGCTGCCTCTATCAGGCTCTGGTCTGTTTTCGGCTGCAGAGTTTTGTGACGGCAAGCATCGATTTTAGTCCGGGGCTTTGTTTTAGTCTTCAGTCGAGACAGTGACTCCGTCTCAACTGAGCTTTCGCCTCCAGCAGTGAATAAAAAGACATTCCTCAATTTTGCCTCTTCCTGCTTCTCAGTTACTGACCCCTGTTGATGATCTCTCTCTCAATGATGCTGGGTTTGCAACATAATGCTCCTCCAACTCCTGGATTCATCAAAGTCTGACAGCCTTGTCAATATTCACCAAGCAAAGTGGGCAGAAAGCCATCTAGCTCCTCAATGAGATGAACAAATGTGTTCATAAATCTAAATATAGCTGAGGAGCTGTCAGCATTGTATGTAAAACTATGTGTACCGATGTGGGAATTATGCACAAAATCTGTGCAAGCCATCTGTGCCCATGGCATGTCTTATACCATCAAATTACTCACCCATGTGTGGCACTTTCATCAGTACACGTAATTGTGCCGTGGCGAGATTAGTCTACCTGATGATGGATGACAAAATTCACAGAATGCAGCAGATCTGGATTAGCAGATACATTCCAACACAGTGTACACAAGTTTGAGGAAAATGTGCTCTGAAACATAGCCCAGGTGAATCTTAATGGATGCTTTGGTAGTTTATTGATGAAGCAGCCTTAAGACACAAAAGCCTCGTGACAGCTGAGAAATGGATTGTGCAGAATGGTAAATCATGTCCACTGAAAGCAGATGTCAAGAGCTACAGATCCCAGTTAGCTTCTGTTCCACTGGCTCTGTAAACACAGCCCTGTTTGTTTTGTTTTGTTGTTTTTTATCTTTTTATTTTTACTGTGGTCAAACAGTATATGATGAGTATGTGATGATCATCATTTTAAATAAACTAAAAATCAGCCATACCGCTCCATCCAACCCGAGGACACTAACAGGTAGAAAGTGATCCGGGTCTGGATGCCGACATCTTCCTTTCCGAACACACAGACATTTTACTCATTAATTACTGAGAATCATTGAATTCTAACTGAACAATTTATTTTTTAAACTGGCACGGCTTCTCTGCATACACACACACACAAGGAGAGACAAGACGAGGGATGAGAAGTCTGAGAAGTAGTGAGTCAGACAAAAGGAATTTAACATGCCATGCTCCGAAAATTGAAAAGGAGGCAGAGCATTTAATCAAGAACGGACACTCTTACATGATCATTCTTCCCACGGACAATTCAGAACCAGTGTGAGTCATATCCAAGACAATGGCCATTATTAAGATCGACAGAGTGAAGCTAGACAAAGCAGAGAGCATCTCCTCAGCAGATATACAGAAACAAATGTAAATGACACACTCATGAGAAGTGGTTTAAAGTTTGGTTCATACAGATTAAAATGAACTACTTCATGTTCATTTCTTTTTCATTTTTTTTCTTTCAAATGACCCCCATTGAGCTATTGCGCTCTGTTCTTGCACAACACTGGCTGTGATTTGGGCAAAGACTTATGGAATATGTTGTTGATAACAGGTAGTTTATTTAACTCGTGTTTAAATGGGTTATGCGCCTTCTACGGTGCACATTCTGTATCTTTTAATGAACGGCGTACCAAAACGCTGTTGGTGAGTTGGAACTTGACCTCTGCTTATATGTTTTAGGTGCGATGGTTTGAACAGTACCTTTGCCAGATATTTTCATAGTTTCATGTCCATCCAAGCCTTTGAAGTGCTTGGTCATACGCAAGGTGCAATATTTTCACAACTTGCTCCAATGCGCATTATAACCAACACAGGAGTTGTTGTCTGCCATTTAAGACCACGTATATATGCTTCACAGCTTCTGAGCATTCCTGAGGATTACATTCAGCTGTCACAGACGATTAGCCCCTGGATCCAGTTATCGGGCAATGTTAACAGATCTTTGACTGCAGGACAACAGTTTCCCTTTCAGGACCAACACACCTCCATAGATCAGTCCGGTAGTTGAGAAGCAGTCATCCTCCAACAAAAACTGCGCTGAGCTGTTGTCATCCTTGAGGTGGGTGGTACACCAGGGGGAGGGAGTTTGATTTCTCCACTGTCGTCTGCAGTACATACGGTCGTTTCAAACACAGCGATGAGCATTTAGCTGAATCAGCCATGCACATTTGGGGGTTACACAAAAGAAGATTATGAGCAACTTCTCTCCGATGAAATGAAGAAATAACACAGTAATCAGTCAGAGGCAATGAGGTGCATTACTCGTAATTACATCTGTTGGAGTCACAGAGAAGTTGTTGGAACAACAGCCCATTCAAACTCCCTGCTCTTGTTATCATCTAAATGCAAATTGGATGTAATAAGGACCTTGTCAGTCTGTCTGCTGATGTTCTGTGCCAATTTACAAGAACAGCAAGAAGAAAAAGGCTTGTCTGATGCAGCTCTCATTTTTTTTTTTTGTTTTTTTTTTATGCGCTCACTCTTTATATCTCTGAAGATTTTTTTCTCAGCCTCCCAGAAGCATGGTTCCAAGATTCTCTGCGTCTTTTTTCATCACATCTCTTTCTGTCTGAACATTTTGTCTTGCTAAATTTTTGTGAGGTTTCTTGTGCTCTCTGTCTTCGAGGCATCCCTGAGGTTCAGCAAGCTGTGATGCGCATGAACTCGTGGCACTGTGGCTTTCGGATATGACTCATGACCCTTGTCACAAGTTACCCCTTCTATCAGGACGTTCACACGTAAAGACAAGGAGACTGTGTCCACCAGAAAAAGACAGCATTGTTTTTTCTGTAAAATGGTTATCATGATCTATTTTATGTTCACATTCTCCTATTTGAAATGTCCTTTTGTTGGTTGATGTGGATAATTTAGCATCCGAACCAACTTTAGCATTAAAGAAAGTGGTTTTGCATCAATAGTCACCACACGACCAAACTCTAACCATACAGGTGTCTTACCTACTTTTCTCACCATCTCTCCCATTTAATCTGACAACACTGCATTATCTCATTGGGAGCCTATACAAGAATAAAGCCTTTGTTACTCAGCATCTGCACCTTTCTGTATCCAATAACACCTTTGGATTTTCGGCAGGACCCAGCAGCGGCTAAAATAGTATTTTCCCACCCAGCACGGTACTGGCCAAGATGGATAACTCTGTCTCACATGTTAATAAACTGCTTCCAGGTGAAGTAATGGCTGGCAGCCATATTGAAGTTATTTAGACGTTGGGTAAAAGTAGCTGTGAGCAGCTGATCTAGGTGCTTTTGTGTGGTCTTTGAAGGGCAACAAAAACTGGTAAATTTATCAGCGACTGCAGAGCCTTTGTTTTGAAAACTTTGACAGATGGCAGTAAAGAATGAGTTTAATTTTTTTGCACCAGCAAGGTGAAGGTTGGTGCAACCATCATAGATTACACAGTTGGACTTTAACTGTTGCTACATCTGTACACAGCACTGCTGCTACAGGGCGTGAGTTATGTACAGTAAACAGTGGCCTGTGTTGGAGGACGCATGTTGCCACAACGCCCCTCCAGGCCCACTGTGGTGTGCAGAGTGGCCACTGTCAGTGAATAATTTGGCAAGGATGCAGTTTGTTTCCCCCCTGGGGCACTTTTGTCACCACATGTTTAAACCATTACTACAGATGTGGCATGAGTGTTCAGGCCCAACAAAACCAGTGTTTATGTTAAATGTACATTGTATATGCCGTATGTAGGCAGGAATGACTTCACAAGGCAGATGGCACAATTGACAAAATTGAGATGTGAAAAGGAAGCTGGCTTGTGACCATAAGTCTGCTGGTTTGAACCGGTTCTCTGCTGGGAGTGCTCATTCCTTCCTCATCACCACTGTTAAGAAGCTCTTGAGCAAGGAA
>OMLP01011452.1:26855-42830 GCA_900302685.1 Spondyliosoma cantharus | reverse complement strand
TTAATATGAATATCTTGCTAAACATTTCACTGCACTGATTAAATGTTGATGAAATGTAGGCTAACACTAGTCTGTAGCTAGCTAGCTTATTTCACTATGGACATTAAGCCAACAGGTTAATTCCACTCACAGACTGAAGGCTACCCACCTTTCTTGGTGAAAAACTGGGTAACAGATTGACACCCTTTCCTCTGTCTTTCCTCTCTCTCTTTCCTTTTTTGAAAACCAGATTTTGATTTGGGCAACATTGTGATCACTGTAGTTCTGGCGCATCTACTGACTGCAACTAAATACGTCACTGATAAGTGCGCAAAGGCAGGACCAAACCATTTCATGCAGATACAGGGGGGTGGTCGGTCAATATGGATGTTTAATTTTTGGTCAATGGGGATATTTAACTTTTACTGCCACAAAAAAGTAAAAAGAAGGCGATCATTAATTTTATTATTATATTATTATAATATACTCAATGATGATGGTTAATTTTTGTTTTAATTTTTCTTTATCTAGTTTTTGGGGCCCCTGTCCCTTGGAATTGTCCTAACTTTTCCCCCCTGTATGGCACCCCTGGGAACAACTACACAATTTCATGGCAAGCTAGTTTTTGAGACAATTCAGTCCGGAACAAATGGTGGACCAAACAAAAAAATTATCCAGTATCAGATATAACAATGCTTAAATAATCGCAAAGGATGTAACTTACTGAAACCTGCTTCTTCAACTTTGTGTTCATGTTTTTTTTAAATTTAATTTTTAATTTTATAATACATTGGGTTTAATTCTGCTAGTTTTGAAAGCATTTTTCCAGGAACAGGGGGCCTGAAACCACAAAACAATCTAACAGAAACTTGTCCCTTGTAACGTTAGCTTACAATTGTCATGGCTAATATATTGGCAGCTCTTCCTTTCTACAGCAGACACAGAACACAATCATCTCATTGGAGTGATGTTTGATTCTTCCTGTTGAATATAAGTCCAGTATTTACTTTGTTCATCAGCCAGTGAGAAACATATGACTGGCTCTTGGTCCTTTAAAGGTGTAATCTGTAAAATATGGCCCGAATTCGAAGGCAGCCCAAAAATATAGGGGGCACCATATCACCAGAGTAACCAACAACTGCTACTCTTGGCAGTTATTGGCTGCTAGCTGCTAGCTATTCTTGATTGTAGCTAGCAACCATTAGCTAGTTAGTCGTGGAGCCAGAGTTTGTCACCAGGGGGAGTCACCACAGGCGACAGGGCCCAGCTCAACTAGATTTGACAGCTTTGATTTAGTCCAAACCAGAGGTGACTGTGGACAGACAACACACACAACACTGTGTTGGCCAGTTTTTCTGTGTTTAGTGTTTTTTATGATGTGTTAACAACAAGGCAATCAAGCTTGTCTTTCTTTGGTAAGAAGAGACCCTCGTGTTCAGAAGGTGTACATTTGTTTTGGTTTTCTGTTAAGTAAGAAGTAAGAGTTTTTTAATTTCTTGACATTTTGTACATTTATTTCGTTCATTTATTACACTTACAGCTGGCATGTACATATCTGTCAGCTGACACTATGAGGGGCTATCACACTATGCCTCTTGCTGTACAAAGTGGTATTATGACACAGGACTGGCCGGGGCTAGCTCTTTAGCATGCTAACTTCATTAGATATCTCTGCGACATAACTGCAATGTAAATTCAATTTTTAAACTAAATTCTGGCCAAATTGACCAACATTTGCTTTGACTCTCTGCTGCTTCCTGCCGGGCAGGTCACAAACACCGAGATTGTCTGTCTCAAATTGCTACTTATACAATAATGTTAATATTCAGTGCTGGGAAGAGCAGTTAGGAGTCAAGCTGTCTGAGTCTGAAAGCTTTTGAATGCTGGCGCCCCATCTGATTCAATTTAAACATGAAGGATTTGAATAATGAAGCTATTAAACACTTTAAATCTAGTTTAGTATCGAGCTTTGTGTTTTCATTTTGATATATGTTGCACTTTGAAAGCTTGTATTCTTCCTGTTGGTTAGACTTTGTCTATTCTTTTAAGAATGTCCTCGTATTCCCTTATGTAAACTGACTGCTGGGCCGGAGCAGGACAGTTGTTAAAAATATCCCATCATGCACTGCTGCTTTATCACTGGACCACTGCACATAAGACCTACTTTTTCTTAATTGATGTGCTTGCTTGCCTTGATTTGTTCTTTAAACCCCCTCGCTCCTATTTGATTCTTTTAAATGTTATATTTTCTTCCTGTGTATGTTTCTGCATAGCTTGACATCTTTTTCTTCTTTGATATATGGTCTGATATATTTTCTTCATTTTGGTTCAGTATGTGCGTACATTGTTTCAACTGTGAAGCCCTTTGAAATTCTTAAAATAGCAGTAATAGACATGCAACAAAGATCTTACTCATGTGCTGTGATGAAAATCATTTGTGTTGAAACGATGAGTCATATAATCCATCAGTCAATCGGAAGAAAATACATTGACAACGTTTTTGGTAATCAATTAATAAAAATGCTTATTATTCTCTAGTTCAGCATCTCATAAGTGAAGAGTTCATGCTTTTTTATCATTCATATAAACATACATTTAATATCTTTTGTATGTGACCATTGCTTGGACAAAAAAGGTTACTTTGAAGACTGAAAACCTTGGGCACTGGGAAATCGTGTCATTGGGACATTTTTCCGTATTTCCTGACTATTCAGTAATATTTATAGACTATACAATCAAGAGATTAGTCATAAAATCCACAGTTTGAATACCAATGTAAGTAGCTGTTAGTCACAAGAAAGTCAGGTCATAGATATGTAATGTTAAATGTGAAATTTCAATAATAAAATCACAGGATTGGTTCGACTTGTCATTGTCAGTATATTTTATTTACAGTTGTATAAACAGGATGAGTCAATGCAAGATCTTCACTGGAAAAGGTAAGAAAAACAAGTGGTTCCTCCCTTACGGGATTTAGAGTGTGTGTGTGTGTGTGTGTGTGTGTGTGTGTCAAATTATAGTTTAAAACATTCTCAGCTACAGTCGTAGTACAAGCGCAGTGCGATCTCCTCATCCCTATTTACTCTGAACCAAACTCTATTTACAGTTCATTCAATTTAAGTGCTCCGCACAGCTTGGCTAACTGTAATCAGCGACAGCAGGCATCCAAAAAACAAACCAAAGCACTGTTAGAAACACGTAAGCATGCATAGGCTGGAATGGGAACATGATCAGAAGCAAACTCTTGGTTCAAGTTGTGGAAATAAACACTTCTGATGGAGGAGGTACTCTCTGTGACTGATGTTGTAGTGGTTCTGTTCTAGTTTCTAAGGGTTTTTTTTTACAGTTTGGGAGACCCTTCAGCATAAAGTGCTATATGCAGTGCCAGACACCAGACAGGGTGTGATAGTCTTTGTCATCGAACAGCAGTGGTTTCTCAGCTCCAGAAAATGGGAAACGGCCTGTTTTCGCATCTAACCGCGCTTGCAAACTGAGCCACGCTTTCAATTCACTCGGGTTCCTTCATGTAAAAGTTCTCGTCCGGGAGGAAGTTTTGCATGAAAGACCGAGTGCTGGTTGGGTGAAAAACCTGGCCCTTTGATGCAACCCCTCGGAGACTGGAAGTGAGAAAGACTGCTGCGGCGGGAGAGAGGAAGAGAGAGGGCGTCCCCCAGCGTATCATGGCTTACGGTCTCGAACAACGTTTGGATGAAAAAAAAACAAAACAAAACAAAAAAACATTTTAATGAACTGTTTCATCAGACTGCAAATTAATCTGTCAGCTCATATAGTCGCCTGCTCATCTCTTGTGATCAATAGTAGTAAAGCTTAACAGATCTTTCGTCTCACTAGGATTAAAAAAAAACATGCATTTGGCATATTAGTACAAAAGTAAAGGGGGGAAAGATATGATACAGATATATCCTTCAAAATAACAATAATCAGTTTCATCATTCAGATACATAAAGCTCTTATACAAGCACACACATGCTTCCATCATCTTCACTGGTAGACAAGATGAATCCTTTCCTCATCACTGGTGCCATGATTGGTGCTTAAAAATAAAGAAACAGTGTCTATAAACCGTTAAAGTGTTGATAAAAACACAGGTAGTTCCTATTAAAAAATACTTGATATCCATTGAAGCTTACAGTACAGTCTTGTATTGCAGTAAATGTTGATAAGAAAAACTAGATATTACTATTGTGTCTAAGCCCTAATTGGAAGTGATATGTGGAGTACGGTACTTGCACCAAAAACGAGTTTATCTGTTAACTTAACCAAACTAAACCTGGCTCGCTAAAGTCCTACAGCTGCTCAGTAAATTTGAAAGTACTTAACATCAAACATTAATAAATTCCTGTGAATAAAAGGACGAAAACAAGGTTAAATAAGTTAAGCTAATAACATACAGAAGGAAAAGATTGTATATGTGAGTCGGATGGGTTTCTTCTGTGCATGCTCAGGGACCCTACAAACATCTAACGCCAGATAATCCTGACTTTGAAAGAAAGGTGCAAGTTCAGTGTTTTCTTCTTCTTTTTTTTTAAAATCTTTTCCAGCCACGTCTCCGGCAAGAAGTCTTTCCTCAAAAGCTCCGTCGGCAGGCAAAGCTTCGGTTTCCGCGGCGAAGGGAACGAGGAGACGGGTCCTCCCTTTCCTCTCCCCTCCGCTCCCTCCTCGCGTCGTTTCCTCTCTCCTTGGGGAGCAGAACGTCTCCCCCCTCTCTTTTACACCACGGTGCTGACAGACGGGTCAGACAAGTTGAGTTGGCCCGTGATGTCAGTGGGTGGGTACTGCTGCAGAGGTGAAGAGACATGGGGGGGAAGGAGGAAGGGAGACACATAACAGGGTGTCATTCTGGAAAAGAGAAGCATTTGGAGGGTTCTTCTTGCTTTTAACCTTAGTATAATTACCTAAACATTCACTGTTTATTTTATTTTAAGAACACCTGTGCTTCATTTCTGCAGAAATTTAGAAGCAGGAGGGTTCTCTAACCCCTCTCAGGCACACCTTAGTTTTTGCTGAATGTCTTTAGGTTTTTTTGGATTCTGTGGCCGTGCCTGAGGTGGGTTAGTTGGGAGCAGACGTAAGGTCACGACTTTGGACAACAGCAAATTTGAACCAGACGTTTAATTTTTGTTAATATCTTCCTGCCGTGTACCTCATTTTTTCTCCCCGCAGTCGTTTAAACGCATGCAGACAGGCCGCTTCTCTAAATGTGACCAGCTCCGGAGGGGAGGATGACTTTTAGTCTGATTTCAAAGTGCTGTTGTGTCGGACTCTTACGTCCAGTCCCCGCTTCAATCACTGAGCTTCTTTTGAAGCAGAGTGCGTTGAATTATAGGCGTCTACAGTGCTGAGAGTGGAAACAAGATCCCGATTCCATGCAGGTGCTTAGTTTCTATGGCAACAGTGATTTTGCTTTTGACTGAGTCTTTTTTTGTGTGTGGACCGACAGCAGTAAGCCATATTTTTTTTTTTTTAACAATGCCGAGGCTGCTTTTTCGGCTGATGAGCACAAATATAGGAACCTGGTGGAACAATGATTTGTTAAACATGGTAAATAAAGTCAATTACATCAGAAATAGAGCTTGTGACATGCTGTTCTTTTCATGTTTTGGAACACAGTGTAATTGGGTGGAGTAATAAACTCTCTCTGATGATTTCCAATGTGCCAATCATAATCTCGACTAACAGAAAAACCTGTTTCATAACATCCAATGTGTGAGAGACCATGTTTTGTTTTGTGCAGTGAATGCATCACAAAGGAACAGAACCAAAACAGGGAAGAGTCTTGCCTCGGCTTACCCATCTCAAATTTTGTCCTTCTCAATTGAGCAAGATCTTATAGGATTTAAGTGCCTCTCGTTTCAAGCTGATAGAGCCAATACATTCAAGCATTTGAGCTTCAGAAGCTGTTATGATGCAACTGACATGCTGACAGATTGGGAAACATCCAGACTGAATGGCAAAATGTTGAATTCTTTTCTCCTGAATAGAGTCAGAGTGGATGTTCCTCATCTCCTTGACCCACGAGTTGCATCATGATCATATGGCTTACAGCCCCCATTTGGGTCTCCTCATGTCTTGTACCTTGAGGGCCTGCTAACAGCGCACCCTACTGGGGTCAAGTGGACCAGCAAAAGAGAGACACTTCACTGACATCACAACCACAGTTAATGGTTATTATAAAGCTACTTATTCAGTACAGCTATGGTGAGTCTTCTTAATAAACGGCACAGCTACAGAGATTATCTCTACTTGTTACTACAGCTATGGCAGTTACAGTCATTGGCATGCTTGCAGAGGGAGAGAGGAGCAGTGTGGCATGTGGGTGAGGGACACTGACACTCAAGTCCATTGATATCCATTAATATAAAATAAGAACATTTATATAAAATCAAAAATAATGGTCAAAGACTGGGGATGGTAGATCTTTCAATTGGAGCATCGTTTTTAAAGTTACGCTAAATCCTGTTTTATTTTTCCACTTTGAGCCGTTTGTTTCGCCCAAAAAAACAGCATCCGAAAACCTCACACAGACATATTAACGATACATGGCGATGCCACTTCTCTTCTTCTCTTCAAACCAATTCTAGTGAGAAACCTCCAGGGGAGAGCAAAGGTGATTTGGTTCAATCAAAGCAGAAACATCCATAAAAAAAGAGAGTTAAAACAAGAGAAAGAGAGAAAGACAGGAAATCAAATCAAAACACACAAAAAACCTTTCACTTTGTGACCCATTAGCTTAGATTCCATAGGCTACATCTCCCCTGAGAAACACATTCAGAACACAATGTTAGTACAGCAGCCTCTCTGTGAAGGTGCTACCTCCACATATTATTGCTGTTTTTGTTTTAGTCCTATGCCAGATTCGGTCAGCGACCAGCTATGCCTGGCGGTGCAGCTGGGCACAAATGACTGCGGGTCACTGGTTTGTCAGAGCACTCCCAGCTTGTGGAGCACAATCTCCCAACCGCAATGAGCAGGACTTTTTCTACTGAACTGTGAAAGAATGGAGGAAACCTGACACTCTCAGTGTGCTGCAACAAAGGAGTCACGCAAAGATAAAGAAACTGTGTAAAATGTGATTCGGAGAAAAAAGGGCAGCTTGTATTTGTAACACAGTGAGAGTCTAAGGCTTCACAGAGTCTGTAGCCGGCAAAAAACAGGAAGTAAAACATAAAAGAAGGCCGTCGTCACCACCTGAAAATATACCCTGAAAGAGGCATGCACAGTTCAGACCACAAGGACACTGAAAAATAAAACAAGAATTATGACAAATAAAATATGACAAAGCAAAAAAGTAAAACTGATTAATAGAAAAATCCATGAGTGTAATCCTGAAATAGACATGTTAAAAAAATAAGACGACACATTAGTTTTGTTCCCGGGAGGACTCGCCGCCACGACTACCTTGGAGATGGCATTGGAAAAAAAAAAGACAAAACACCAGCGCATGCTTCTCAAACCGAAAGCAAACCAACGGTGGCGGAAACTCAAACAGAGGAAGTGCGGGCGGCATCGGTGCAAAGAAACGATGGATAGACAAAGGATCAAGCAGTCAAAAAAACGACAGGACACAAATATACAAACAAATACGCTGACGTACAGTATACACACTCCACAACGGCACCAAGATATACACAATCGCCAGAATCCACGTCCAAACCAGAGGCAGGGAGGAAGAGCAGCCCAAGACAAAACACCACTGGCAGACTGCTTGCTTTTTTTCGCCCCCCTCCTCCAGAGGAACACGCCACTAAAACCCATCAAAACCCCCCAAAAATCACTTGGGACACCCCCTTTCCCCAAAATTCAGAGCCCAGCTCCTGGCCTGGCCTGATCTGAGTTCCTGCACTGATGCCCTCCGGCCTGTAGAGGACCTACAGGTGCTAAATGGTGATGGCTGATCGATGGTGGACGGACAGACACGTGGCAGAGGCCGCCGAGGGAGCCTTGTGGAAATGAGTGAGTGGAACATGTCTCGCGGTTCGGATTATGGAGATGTGGGCAGAGAGAGGACAGAGAAAGAGGAAAGGAGAGGGGTGAAAGTAGAGACAGACGACGAGGAGGAGGAGGAGGAGGCGAAGAAGAAGAGGAAAGAGAGAGGAGAATAAACAAGGAAGATGTTGCTTCTTCGTCTTCTTACCGTGTCTTTGGAGGACCTACGTCTCTTGATGCTGGAGGCCAGGGTGGTACTGATGGACCTAAAAGAGGCTTTCTTTTTGGGGTCGGGCTCTGCTCTACCACTTTTCCTATCCTAAAATGAATATATGTAGAAACATTATTCATGTTCTCTGGCTGGGGTGATAACCGTGGTTCCAGTCTCACCCGGTCGCTCTTCCCACCACCACCACCACCACCACCACCACCCATCACCCCAATAAATTCCTTACTTTAAATTGTCTAAATAGAGGGAGGGTCCTACAGCATTTGGAAAAGTAAATTGCGCAAAGAGGAGGAAAGAAAGGAATAAAGCCTGTTAGATGTGAGAGTGGAAATAGTCTGTTCAGTCTGATATGAGGGCATTCGTCTACATGCTAGGCAACAGTATCACATCAGGAGTGCACAAGACAGCACAGTAGTCCTCTAGAAAATGTGCTGACACACTCACTTGGCCCCTAGAAATGCATTGGAATGAGAGATGACTAGTAAAGATGCCAGTGGTTGTGATACCTACTGCTTTAACCACCTAAATTACACCCGCTATCGCCTGAAGACACGTTCCTCATCTCCACATACAGGTGATCTTAAGTTAATGGAACAACTTAACAATATACCAAATGTGATGAAAATATCTAGAAATTGCTCTGTAGTCAGTTCCAACCCAGAACATTTTGAAATGAAGTAAAAAATGAATAAATAAAAAGGTTAAAAAAGAAAAGGAAAGAAAATAAGCAGTTTTAACCATATCCTCACAAGATGGCGGGCCAATTTGGTGCCCTCCCTCCCTCATACCATCAGAGTGCCCCACAGCTACTCTCAGCACAATAACTGGGTGTTTGTGTGCGAAAAAAAAATAATACTCATATTAAGGTATTCTTACATCCTGAGTCTCTAGAGAGGAAGAGGGCTGCATAGGGGGAGAAAAGAAAAATAAAATAAATTTTCCATCCACTTAATGGTTATTACTTTAAAGAAGATCCTTAAGCAAAAGCCAAGGGAACCAAAAAGGGCGGATATCTAAAAGATAAAGTAAAATAAAAACTAGCAAAGCAAACATCCACATCCAAAGCCAGGCAGGTATAAAAAGTCAAGAAGCTACAGTATCAGAGGCCACTAAAGTGCAGATCAAAGAGGGAAAACAACAGCGACAAAAGTCAGTATTGAAGCCCATTTAAAGTCATTATACCTCAACGGGTATAATGGAAATTCACCCCACACACAAGGGATTGGGATGGAGGATGAGATGAGCGCATCAGAAAAAAAAAGATCTGAAAAGGAATGGTCACCTAATGTTCTGCAAAAATATTCTTGTTCTGAGTTAAAGTGCAAAAAAAAGAAACGATTCTGCGAATCTGTGTGCTTGATTTCATGATGGTCTGAGCAGATGGAGGCCTAAAGATGCTATTTCTAAAAAAGGAAAGCACTCTAAGATGGATGTTAGGCAAAGTATAAGTGGAGGATGAGTGAGCAGATGCGGGGAGGGAGACCCGTTGGGCGGGCGGGGCAGTGTGGTGTGAATTTCAACATGCTAAAACGTTATATGGATGGAGAGAGGGATAAAGGGGGGAAAACATAGAAGAAGTAAAACACAAAACAAATAGCATGACAAATCGATCCTGGCCAGCACTGGCCCCGCAGTACATCCTTTTTCATCAGGTCACATGACTAGGCACTTTTAGGGGCACAATTGTACCACCCATCACCCCGCTGACCAGCATGTTTCTCTCAACCCGCTAATGACATGATATCAGGTGGAGAGCAGGCATTGGCTGGCCTGGAGGATAGATGAGCACTGGCAGAGAAGTGATTGGTGCACGACATCACCCGATTTTAGTGCAGGTAATAATGGCTAAAATCTTTTTTTCCTGTTGGAAGATGACATCTCATGTTAGTAAATGGAGAACGTCAGCCTGTGTAACAAGAGAGTCTAACTGTAAGCGTCAATTTCTCTTCTTTTGAATCTTTACGTCCACACATTTCTTACACGTCTGAGACTGCAGGAGCGCAGCCTGGCCGCTCTGAGCCCTGATGAAGTGCTGCGTGTGCACAGTCCCGGCCATGCACGGCATGCTGGACCATCAGATGAAGCGTGGCATGGGACTCGCACAGTGTACAGCAGCCGCCTGTTTCTCGTCGGAAACAGAAGCGAGCTGCCACACTGCATCATCATAAAAACCATCATCATCATCATCATCGTCATCATCATCATCGTCATCACAACGCAACAGGGTTTCTTTGTTTTCATCCCAAATTGACACCAGTTTCAGTCTCGTTCAGACAGTGCACTTCTGAGTAACGTGTGTTTTAAAAGGCAGACGTGTAGCCTCTCAGGGATGTAGTGGTCAACGACACATTGGGATCAAAGACAAATCAGAGACATATAGATATAAATCTGTATGATGTAAATTTAAACAACACATTATAATAGCATCAAGACCAAGCTGCAAAACAAGCACATGAAAATATAAAATACAAAGAGCAAATATAGTTCAAACCAGAGCAGTCTTATTGGCAGCTCGATATATATTGGAATCAGCGTCAAAGTTGAGAGATGTGCAGAATTAAATTATAGAAGATAAGAATGTACAGAGTGCATTTTTATTGCATACTTTGAAAAATATTAAATCTAAATCTCAGTTTTTAAATTAAGTTTTATTTCAGGCCAATCTTCAGAATTTACTGCCATTTATTTTATTCAAGGCCATTTATATTATTTTAGGCATGTTTTTAGACATGACATCTGTAATATTGCTAACTCCATCTGTCTGTAAAGGTGATGGGGTTTGAGCTAACAAACAAAGGGATTCCGTCACATATAACATGGAAAATGTGTTCAGTAATGGCAGGACCGTCACAGAGAGAGCTAAAATGAGAGCAGTTCTTTAACTTCAGATTCAGGCCAATTTCCAGATCTTTTAAAGCTGGAGTAACTTTTCAGATGTGACACAGAATTATCTCTGTAATTAAGGGACAGCTTTTTTAGACTTTAATCGTGTACGTGTCCCTCTGTTGGCATGAGTGTTCAATTCAGACATTGGTCATGTTGGAAAGTGTTTCAGAATTGTTTGTGAAACCTGGTAAGATTGCTTTTATGACTTTAAATGCAGCATTATGTTACTATTTACCATAAAATAACAGCTTTAATAATTTTAATGAACCAATAGCTTTGCTTCTTGCTGAAGAAACTGCATACTTATGCTAGTGTAGCTGCAGCAAAATAATGAGCCAGTTAGCAGTGCAGCTAGCTCACTGCCAGGACCAGACTGGAAGCCGCAGCACTGACAGTTGGTGTTTACACGCTAGCACAGGAGCTATGGCCCACCGCTGCAAGGAGGAGGTTTTTCAGGCCAGGAGCAGGGACGGTAGGTTCACGGTATGCAAAACTTGGTTTTACTCAATAATATTCATCATCCTTGGTCTCCACCAGCTTCTGAGAAAAATATCTGGCTATTTAGCTGCTAAATGCTCCACTTTGTTCACCAACCAGTTGCTAACTGTTTTGGATGCTTTTGCTGGGAACTGATGGCTGCTATAGCCTCAAACGCTGCTATGTGTTATCCAAAAATCACACAGCTGTCACAATAGAGACAACATCTAAAGTTGTGGCTATACAGTATCTGTATACAGACTTGAGATATAGTAAATAGATTTGTTTAATCTAGATCATAAAGATTTAAATCACTTTGAAAAAGGCTGCTAAATTCTCTTACCAAAATGTAATATGCCACTACATCTCTGTGGCTACAGCTCCTTAACGCTGGACTATCTTATGCATGCAATCCTAGCAATGCATGCAGCTTTATTTCTCTGTAAAGCAAAGGTATGTGGCATGGGTGTTGATGAACTTTTCTGGGGTTTTGAGCAATAACAGCATATGGGTATAGTTTCAGCCTGCAGAGGATGGGGGATGTACCACATGAACAGATTTAGGTTAGTCAGAAGTGCATGTTCTCTCAGGTTACATGTCTGTGTTTAAAGGTAAAGGCTAATGTGGGTGCACAGTACTGCACAGGGCTTTGCGTAATACACCAACCTGGGGCAGTATAAGCACATAATTACATACAAACACACGTACAAGCAGTCAAAATGATGCCAACAATGGGACTCCAGGTTTCAGGGCTTGCCGTACTAAGGAAGGAGGAGGCCACATAAACTGTGATCTTAGATTTTCCATCGTGATGACTTTGTGTCCTACATAACCAAGTTGTCGTTTTTAATTTGTGAAAATGAGATCACAGTGAGTAATCAAATCAGTGCACCCAAACAGTATGAATAATATCCTGCATAATATTCACGCAGAAGAGAACAGATTGTATCAGCCCGACATGACTTTGTGGGCTCCTTCTGCAATCCTTACATGAGACCCCATTACAGTGGTTATATTTAGGGCATTGTGTGTCCGGTTATTTTAGCTTGAGGGCCCACAGTGACGGTCGGTGAGCAAGATGAGCGTGCACGAGCCGTCTTTGTTCAGCGTTGCAGAGAAATCAACATGATCACCGCCGACATGGATACAAAACGCGCTACGTCTACAGGCAGTTTAGTGTGTCCCTCTCCTTTCTCAGTGATCCCACCCCCGCATGCATTCACCTGCTGTATGCGCCTAGAGAACACACATCTTTATGAGGACACTCACGACAGTTACACACAGTAGTTGGGTCAATGGCAGACACTCTCAGAAGGACATTGATTTGCTGACAGGCGCTTGTGATTTTATACTGTACCTTCTTCCGGCCCTGCTTTCTCTATTCAGCAGGACCAAACACTGAGCTTTGCTTCAAGGCTCACAAAGAGTCAGCAGACAGGCTGCCAGGGCCACACCACTGACTCACAGTGTGACTGGCTATTTAATGCAGAGCCCCTGTACACCCAGGCTATCCAATCAGGTAGTGAAACCATCAAGAGTAAAGGATGGGAGGGTGTGAGTGGAGGTTGGGTGCTCCGAATGCCCAACGCTTCACAGCCACGACTGCATTGTCGTTTGGGGCAAATCACGCTCTTCGGCCTTTTTGCTTGATTGCAGCTTAAAGGTCCAATTTGTAAGAAAGCTGATTTTCAGTCTCATTTGCAACTCTTCAAATACTGACGCTGAAGGATTATAGGTCGGCCACCATCCCAAAGCATCAGTATTTGGCGAGTTGGGAATTCTTGCAAATTGGAACTTTAAAGGATTGTTTCACTCAAATTACAAAAAAGAAAAAAATCATTTTACTCATCGTAGTATCTTGCCATGCAAATGTCTTCAAACTACTTCTGAAATTCTATGCTCTTTATTGGTTTGTTTGCAGAAGTTTCAGAGGATATCACAAATGCCCTGTGCATAATACCAAAACGATCTGCATGACTAGATACCACTAGGATTAGGGTTAGTAGCAAAAAAAAAAAAAATTTGAAATTTGGGTGAACTGACCCCAAAACTTTCCGCCTGTGTCGCACGAAGCCCCTGGCATGCAAGATGAGTCTGTCTTGTATTAGAGATCTGCAGTATGGACACTGCAGTGGATAAGGAGACACACTCTCGCGTGGCACACTCTATAGTTCTACTGGATGAGTCACTGCAGCGTGATTGAGCCAGGACATTGATTTGAATCTTTATGCTCTATTTGTATTGTTAGCTCCTGGCTGCTGTTATTATGGCCGTTGGAGAGAAGGGAATCAATGATGACGCGATCAAAGTGCATCAACCGCACAGTAATCACTGTTGTTATTGCTTTTATGATGTTTCTAGCAGGACGTTTGCTTCTTTTCGTTGGATTTCCATGTCCACATCATCTGACCTCATGAAGCGTATAGCAGCAGATTAGTATATACTAGTTCATGCTATGGATGTGGAAGAAGTTTTAATTTGGATGTCCAACATGTAAGAGGGCCACAAGGCTAATTATCTTACTCTAGCAGCGAGGGGTGACATGGGGGTGGAAATGGTTCCGCTAATAAGTTACATACTAATGAGGGGGTCCCGGCCACAGCTTGACTTCCAGAGGCCTCCTTACTGTCCTGCAGGCACAGACAAGAGACACGGGCGCTGTTGGCCTCTGGGAGCTCCTAGGGACCAAAGGGTGGCCGCTGAGGCTGCCTTACAGTACATGAAGGCATCAGAGATCACAGCCAGTAATCTGGCAGTCCGACCACCTCTGATGTGCAAAATAAAAACCTCCTAAAGAGGCTGAGACAAAGTCGATCCCCATGTGAAGGGGGTTTTGGTGGCACCCTTGCACCAAAGCCTCGGCCCTTCTACCCTGCATGTGAGTGCCCAGAGGGGATCAGCCCTACCTGCAGATTCTTCCTCCAGACATTGACGGCCGCAAAGGCCAGCTGCATCTGCTTCCTGCGGGCGTCTTTATGGCGCTTATAGGCGATTTCGATGAAGATGAGGAAGATCCCTGCTGCTATGCCTCCAGCCACCAGCATGAAGACCCCTGTTGGGAAGGGACAGACAAACAGAGAGAGAGCAGAGGTGGAGATACGTGAGCAACAAACCCCTACAAACCCCGCCGCTTCCACTGAGCAGGAATGCAGGAATGGTGTGCCTGTCTTGCTCAGTGGTCGCCCCTCCTTTTTCAACCAGCTCCTACTGACGACAGCGGCTGTGAACCACACACTATTAATAGAAAATCACAACTGCACAAAGCCACTGCACAAGTTACTGTACGGCACACTTCCACAGAGCACCCACGCCGACACTAAAACAACGATTTTTGTAAAGGTATTGGACAAAAAGGCGCTACAGTACCTTACCACTGCAGTTTTTGTCCAATCACTTTTAACGCTTTCTCTACGCCATAAGGACCATACCTGCCATGTTTTCAAAGGTGAGTGTGGCTGGGGCATTGCTCCTTGAGTCACACTCCTGGTATCTCACCCAGGTTTTATCTAGGTCTTCCATGAAGCCGTTCTCATGAGAACTGCAGGGGGTTGGGGATGGTGGGGAGAGAGGTAACAAAGTTAATACACGCCGCAAAAGACGGAACATCCGAGCCGCTCACTCCCAGATAGCAACATACATGATACAGAGACAGCAGGACAGGTGACAAACAGACACAAACTTGACATAGACAAACTGACAGAAAGGGAGGGAAAGGGGAGATACAGAGATAGAAGATGTGACATAAGGCGATGCTTTGGATGGCTGTAAAAGGTCAATACATGACCAGGAAATCATATTGATAAGAAACAAAAAAAGTCATACGAGTAATGCAGCTTCGGCTGGGACAGACCTGAGAATGGCCAGGGACACATTCTGTTTCCAGGGGCTGTCCTTGCGCATGCCTATGCCAAAGCCCGAACGGAAAAACAGCTCTCCCGTGGTCACCAGGTCGCACTTCTGCGAGGCTTCAAACTCCAGCACCGCAGAGTCCCAGATGAAAGCATGCAGCTTGCTGTGGGGGAGGGGGAGGGAGGAGGAGGAAGGAGGGAGGAGGAGGAGGGGAAGGAGGGGGTTACGGTGCGACAGTACAATGATTTACATACACATTAACGGCTCCCACCCTTCTCTCTCTCGCACACCAGATCGTGTGTGTCATACAGCGTTTACCAGCAATCTCTACCGTTGCTTATGGCCCAAATGAAATCCAATGCCAGATGGGTGAGGGCGCGTCCCCCATTGGATTCCCCCCATCTCAAAGATGTTCGTCTGGGTACAACCTGAAAAAGGGGGCTCCTGGACTCAATGTTAGCTTAACCTCACACTGGTGCCAGTGCTTTTGACACGTCCACTCTTGCTCCTGTCCCTTGACATCTGTCTTGGCTGGGCGATGGGCCTGGATCAGAGGGAATGCCGCAGTAAATCCTGCCGCTTCCATCTGTTCCAGAGGTCCATGTCCT
>OMLP01011452.1:16306-26835 GCA_900302685.1 Spondyliosoma cantharus | reverse complement strand
CCCCCACCCCCCGAGCTGACTTGGACTGGCCCTGCTTTGTGTGCCTGATAGGTCGAGCAGCCGGCCGACACATGTTCCGGTCGGCCCGGCCTGGCCGAGACTCACTTGTCGCGCACAGCCTGGATAGCCTCGGCGGCACTCTCATAGTTGTGCTTCTCCATGTGGCGGTACATGGTGCTAAGCTCCACCTGCCGCCGGAAGTAGATGTCCACGGAGCTCTGCTTCACCGTGGCGTAGATGAACTTGTCAGATGGGTTTCTCAGCTGCGTAAGGACACAAGGACAAATAATGGCATTCATGAATGCATAATTTATACAATTTGTTTTTGTGTATCAATTTTTAAAACACATAAAAATGTTGCCATGTGGTAACTCGGTAACTGTGGTCCTCGTGTCATCCCGTACGCACCCTTGGGTCATTGATGCCGGTGATGCGCTCCTCAGGCCGGTCCAACACCAGGAAGGCAGCCAGGTTGGCAGTATAAGAAGCCACAATGATCATGGCAAATCCGGCCCACACCATACCCAGGATTCTCGCTGAGAAGCTGCGTGGCGCACCTGTGTGGTTGACAGTTTTGATCTTTTTAGCTCAGTAATTTGTTTAATTTGTAATTGAATTAGTCATGTACAACAGTTAGCTAAATAAGTTTTTTTTCTGAACTGCTCTATCTTAAAGATTACATGGACTTTGTAACATAACCCATCCATCCATCCATTGTCAACCGCTTATCCGGAGTCGGGTCGTGGGTGCAGCAGGTGCAGCAGCTTCAGCAGCGAGCCCCAGACTTCCCTTTCCCCGGCCACGTCGGCTGACTCTGACTGGGGAATCCCCAGGCGCTCCCAGGCCAGAGAGGAGATATAATCCCCCCACCTGGTCCTGGGTCTATCCCTAGGTCTCCTCCCAGTTGGACGTGCCAGGAACACCTCCCTAGGAAGGCGCCCTGGTGGCATCCTCATCAGATGCCCAAACCACCTCAGTGAGGGTAGGGTAGGGTAGGGTTGTGCATGCAACACTGCACCCGCTGCTCCGACTCTCCGGTCGATCTCACGCCCCATCATCCCCTCACTCATGAACAAAACCCTGAGGTACTTAAACTCCTTCACTTGGGGCAAGGACTTATTCCCCCACCCGGAGTAGACATACAACATACCCAATTACCGTAAAATAACCCACTGCAATATCAGACATGAAAAGAAAAAACTGATCACAAATGAAACAAGGAGAGGTAACTGTTAGGAGACAAGCTGCAGCAATGACTTTCTTCACAAAAGGCACCAATTTGTCATCCTCAAAGAAAAAACATGACAATGAGGCACCACCTGGAACCACAAATGCCTTGATTTAGGTCCTTTTACAACAGCAAAACTCTCTAAAAGACGAAAGTGCCTGACAGCATTATAGTGCTCTGGGAGAAAAGGAACATTTACTGGTGGAGGGATTATTTGGAGATTTCAGTTGATTATTTTGTTTTCTCAGTGCCTCTGTCTCACCTTCTCCAATACCAGAGTTCAGCAACACTCCCCAGGAGAACCACATAGCAGATGATAAGGTGAGGGCATCTTCTTCTTCTTCTTCACTGTTTACTTTAAATCTTCCAAAAGGGCTAGAAGGGAAAAAATTGGGAGGGTTGCAGGAGATAAAATGAGAAATCGCTGAGAACCTATAGAGGGGAAAACCCTGGCGACCCCAGGCAGGGAAGGAGAACTGAACGTGAGTGAGCAAAGCAAAGAGGGACACAGAGTGGGAAAGAAAACAGACAAAGACGGCTGCACAGGGACAGAGCGGTGGGATGGTTGGAGTCAATCTTCACCTCTGTCTGCCTTCGAGTCCACACGGAGGGAAGATCTGCAGCGCGCAGGAGTGCATGTACACACACACATCCACTGATTCAGTGAAGACACATAAACACACACACATGGGCACAGACACACAAACACATGTCCCCCGTGTACCTGAACCGGTCTAGTAGGTAAAGCATCACCGCCACCACATGCACCGAAAGACCCACCAGCAGCCACAGCGTGCTTTGGAACGGCTGCATGAACGAGTCCAGTGTACTGCGAGGGATTTCCTGAAAACACACACCGAAGTTAGTTGTAGATTGATAATTAACAACTTTGATGACCTTACGTTTGCATGTCATAGATGAACATGAAGAGAAATATCATGTTCCAAGTTTATCCCTGTAAATGACCAGAGATGGAACATGGTATTCGTAACTATGTTTTCATTTGTGATGAATCAGCTGAAACTAAGAATTGTTCATTTCATATCCTTAGAATGAGTGATCCTCTTCCTTGGACTACAGTAGCCCAGAACAACGAAACCGAACACGGACAGCCATTCACATTTTTCGTGTATGTAGCAACGACCTTAAGGTAGGTTAAAGAGTGATGCCATTAAAATCCTACATGCTGGACCTTTTTAATCCATGCACTATTTACATTAGCACTGAGCAGCTTTGATATACTTTCTGTTGTGACTGTATTGCTCTTCTATGCTTTTGTGTCTTTTCATATCTGTATGGGTGACAATCATAACAGAGACTCTTGGACTTTGCTTGAGTTGTTCACAATTTCAAGATGGTATTAGTTTTTTTATGGAAGCAAGATGGTCCTGGCCAGAACTTCCTGATTTGAAAAGTAATCTTGGCATCACCTCATCATAATAACTAGCAGAAAGAAATGCAGATATGCTGCATGTTTTATAAGTGTGCTAAGAGATACACGGATCAGGAGATAGAATGTATTCAGTTTTCTAAAGAACAGTAGTGTTGTTTGCAAAATGGTCAGGTGTAATGAAGTAGGTTATGACTGGCAGCAAGAGCTAAAGACCTTGGTATGGTTGTGATACAGCAGAAACCAACTCCCACTGGTTTGACTAGACAAACTATTTTCAAAAAAGTCATATTTCTATTTATTACTATGCAAGATTAACAACTGTAACACGATGATGATGAAACAAGCAACATTTTGTTTAAGAGTCGGACACCTAGGTTAGCCTAAAGGTAACACTTGAGGTAGCTAAAGTTTTCAACATTCCCTAGTAATGTTATGTCACCATTACAATAAGCCAACATTGTGATACAGCTCAATAGCAAAGCCAGTAAAATCAAATGTAATGTCAAAAGCCAATCATTCTACTGCCATCTGGCATATCTACATTGCCAGATGGCAGTAGAATGATTGGTGGCAGTACCACCAGTATACAGAGCAGCCTCTTTCCTCCTATCTGTGAGACTCCTCAATATTATCCCCAACATATACAATCATTTTGATTTTCAGAATCCAAGCCATTGGCAGGCATCAAGATTAATAAGTAGAAATGACCAGTCTTCTTGCTGATAGAGGTTGTTTGCTTATGCAGGTCATATAGGCATCAGTATTATATTTAGAACATTTCATAACCAGTTAAAAGTTCCTTGTAATACATATGAGTGTCTTCCCTTAATCAATGTTTCCCTGTGTTTGTAGTGTAGAAATCAAGGAATGAAATAACAGTTGGCCTTGATCCTCGAGGGGTAAAAATTGCCCTAGAGGGTTGATAATTCCTCAGCTAAGCCAAACATGCAACTCCCCAGTGGTTGTTTCCCTTGACAGAGCACCAGATGGTTTACAGTGGACACTTACCTTTTTAACAAGGATGGTCAGGCCTTGGTATTTAAACGGTTTGGAGAACTCGATGTACTGGGCTCGTTCGTTGTTTATAGTCAGCGGGGCTACGATCATGTCAGCCAGGCCCCCCAGGAGCTCTCCCATCATACCATTCCACTCTTTCTTGTTACTGTTGTTCACCTGAAGTCCCAAAAGCAAGGTGTGAACATGAGAATCAGCTATCAACCTGCTGTCGTCTAGACCGCAGAATGTTTCCGAGCTTTAAGGATTTGGGTTAAGCCTAGCGGGGATGTAAGTTCTAGGCGTGCTCCACATTTGGAACGGGCTCTGTCAAAAACAGAGAGCCTGTTATTTTCAGGAGTTTATAAGATCATGCACTTAAGAACACCAAATGTGTAATACTGCCCACAGGACAGAATTGTTCTGGGTTAGAGATGAATGTGCCCATGGAGAAAATCAGCTCCTGTCTTGTCTTTCCTTTTACACCAGTAGATTTTGTTTCTGTCTTGGCCTGTGTTACACAGTCATGCTGCCATTTTGGCTTGGAAAAAACAGTTTTAAATCTCAAGAGATCATCCTGGTTTGCTAAGGAATATTATCAGATAAAAAAAAAGATAGACTACATTGCAGCTGAATAATACCACAGCATTATTATGTGTTCCCGTTGTTGTCAGGTCTGTTGTGTACAGCACAAGACTGGCACTGTGAGATCTTATATCAATGGACTGAATATGCAAATATTAGCTGCTAGCAATATTTGGAAGTTGGCAAAATTAAAAGGATTTGCACACTTTCAGTTTAAACAGATTATGACCAGTGTTAACAGACAATTGATAACAGAACAATTAAGCTCTGCACGTTGCCTAAAAAAGGGAAAGAGTGTGAGATCTGTGTCAACTGCGTGAGTCTCAAGTCCATTGTTGTTAGCTTAGCAAGTGATAGCTTAGAATGGTTAGCTTAACATTAGCTAACACAAGCTAACATTGGCTGCAAGCTAACTGTTAGATAAAAGTTACTGTGTTGTAAATATTGTTAGCAAACCGTTTAGGAGATAGTTGTGAATGACGGGCAGTGCTAGCAAGTGAAAAATATTATATAATAGTGAACAAAAACAACTTGAGTAATGCAAGCTTAGGTTAAATGGATAATCCTTCTATGGTACTGTGTTTTTAGGTGGTGTTGTCCTATTTGACAATCCTTTCCCAGGGGGTTGATGAAAACGAATTAGCCCTGTCGAAACAAGAAATGTTTGGTATGTGAATGATGTCCATGGTGTGCAATGATGACCTTTAGTATGCCAGTGATGTGTATGTATGTGTCTTCCCAATCTTATATATATGAGAGAAAAGATAAGGCCGTTATATAATAGAATCAGATCACTAAAAGGTCTTAATGGCACACTTCATTTCTTCAATTGTATTATGAAGGGCAGTGTAATGTCTCTGGGACTATAAATCAATTTGCAATCATAAAATGTGGCTCACCAGTACAGCGTGAAACTGACCTTTAATCAAATATCACAGCAGCTGATGATGCACATTGATAGAATTCCTGAGCAAAAAATTATATTTAGTCACTAAATAGAATAGAGACAAATCTTGCTGGCTTAATGTTTTTATACATGAACTCAAGCTGCTTTTTAAGAATATTTTGTTATTAATCCAGCTTCCATCTTACTTAAGCCAATTTGCACTGGTGCCTGCTTGGCAACCCAATTATCTTATTCATATCTGGTAACTATATGGCAATTTAAAACAATTTTTTTAATTTACCATGACTGTATTGCTGTATTACCATTTTAATTTTCCAGGTCATATGTTTAGAAACTTAGACAGAAGCTTGGTAATGATTTCTTTTCACCTGGTAGATTTTCAAGTTGGTTTAATGCAATTTCATATAACAACTAAATAACTAACACTTCAAAATTAACCTCAGCACTCAGCCGTGATGACATATTGTAGACATTTAAAGCTGACACTGACAGTGGGCAGATTCACCTGCTGGACATTTGTTATCTGTGGCTCTATGGCTGCTTTTTGCTTCAGCTCTGGGTAGTTAGTGAGATCACTACTGCTTGTGGAGTAAAATTTTAAAAAAATGAGGTAGAGTCACATGAAGTATTGAACGTGAGAAACTGCATGCAACCTGTGCCTCATGCAAAAATCTAACAAAAATGGCTATAAAAGTAAAACTGACCCGCTCTTGAGTTCCGAACTTCCCATCAGCCACCAGGTGCACTTCATAGGTAAAGTTCATGGTCATAGCCAACTTGATCAGGAGATCAATACAGAAGCCGTAACAACACTGGGGTACAATTGGGCGTCCTGTAACAAAACCAGCAACAGTTGCAAGTTAAAATCACTCTTAATGAAACATGTTAGATTTTGTTGTGTTTTTCTTTTCTTTTTTTTTTAATCCAAAGGCGGCGGACGTAGACTGAACGAAATGCGTGACACACGGTGCACTGCAGACAACCACGCACACAATCACGCCGTTTGCCAGAAACACAGCAGACACACCAAGCATCCTGACAGCCTCTCACTCTGAATGGCACACTCAGCTACATGCATACATATATAGATACCTACTGCATATATATGTATGCATCTCCAGTGGGTGTTTGGCGGGTGCAGTAAAAGCACAGTGACAGTATAAACGTCCCTGATGTGTTACCTGGGATGGTCTCATTGGGCCCAGTGCAGATAACCTTTTTAATTAAGACTCCATTTAATGTCATTTCCTCCTTGCACGTTCCATCCGGCTGCGTGGGTTTCACATACACAAATGGCTCCTGGTGTATCGTCACTATCTACAACAAACGGGACAGAAAGCTGTTTATCAGGTAGTCAGAGCTCGATCCAGCCTCATCCCGAGGGATTTAGGCGAGGCAGCGAGAGAGAGAGGGGGGAAAAGAAATGCTTGGAAAATCCCAGCGGATACACAAATGTACGAACTCCACAGATACACATGTACACGCAAAGACAGACGAATGAATGTAAAAATAACTGACAAGGATACAGATGAGAGGTTTCTTTGCAGACCTATGACAAATTCGGAGAGATAAAAGTCAAAGCAAATACATCACTTCTGCCTGCATGAATGCAGATTAACTTTCCTCCCCTCTGAGAAACAAACGTCAGCGCACTGTCCAACGCGCGTATATCAGCTCTATGTGTGTAGACACCAACGTCACATTGAGGCAGCAAAGCGAAGGCGCCCTACCTTTAATCGAGTGGACATCTGGAAGCCCTGTGGTTTCTCCGTCTCTCCACCGGGCCAGATGATCTTCCGCTGATTGTTCATTACCACCTGCAGCGACGCCACACACATATACAGTGTTAAAGGTGAGTGCTGACAGAAGGCTTACTGCTGATGAGGCTCCAACACTGTGGGTGAGCATCTCTAATGAGTCAGCTTTATATAACCACAGCTCAGCGCTTCTTTTATCTTCTTCCCCGACCTCTGACTTATCTTTCATACCTGAGGCCTCGGGAATGTATTTTCCAGAGCTTTCAGCAGCATCGCACAGAGTTACAGACTTTGCTCAGTTGTCATGGAGTGACGCCTCCATGGCAAGTTTTCAAAGCATAGGCTACATTATTAAATGTGTGTTGAATTGCATTTTCCCAAATTCATTACAAAGTGCAATGCTTTGAAAGCCGCATGAGTCAATGTTGCGCCCTTTTTCTTTTTTCGCCACGTTATATAAGTGGATCTCAAACTGTTTTACATCAACGACGCCTAAATTCACATAAATTACACTACGGCCCTCCATCTGATAAGATTTTTGCTCTGGGCTGTATGATTACAAACAGTGCATGAAACAGCTCTGTGGCTGTAGTTATTATTATAAAGGAGGAAGTGAGGAGAAGTAGGATGAAGTGTGAATAGCATAGGAGGTCGGGGATGGACTTAAAATAGCACGAGACTCGGGCTCAGGAGACCGCCGTTCATGTCCAGCATGAAACCAGAAGTTAACAGTGAGTTGTTTAGACTTACTAATGAAGTTAAGTTGTGTCATGTAGGTGCCATGACGTAAGTACATTTGTAGTGAAAGTTACAGTAGCTACGTAGTTATTTTAACCCAAACCAAAACATTTTCCTAAACCTAACCAAATAGTTTTTGGACCTAAACACAAGCAAAATGCACGCTTACGACAAAGGTCCAGTAAGCTTGCATTTTGGTTATTAACAGTAATTCTTTTGGTTTGAGGATGTGCTGATGAAACAGATGACCAAAAAGGTCATACATTCTGTCGTTGTGCAACTTATGGAAGGAATTAGAGTGAAGATAATTTCTGGGGACCATCTGGTCTCAAGGACCCCTCTTTGAGAACCACTGAGTTATCTTGTGGTAGCATATTTATGCATTTATGAGAAAGGATCATTTTCCGGTTGTTCTGCTGATGGACAGTTGAATCCATGAGTGATATTTTCATTTTAAAGCAGAACCCAAAGGACTATCTATAAGGGGAATGTGGCACTGAATGTCGCCATCTGGGTTTTCATACATCATACAAATGAATGCAAACCAGCCAGCCTGAAAGGATGGAAATCTATCTGAAAAATATGATTGTGGTTTATAAAATGATCAACAGTTATACTCTTTGAAATGCTTTTCTCTTAATCTCTATAGGGCTCATAAAGGACATGGATAGGTTTTCATTTTCAGACACATGCTGCTCCTGCTTGCCATCTAGAGATGAACGCAGTTAACAGATCTGCAGTCCTCCTGCAGTGCGGAAAACAAAGACATGGCTCATTGCAAACCATGACTCAACCAAAGGTTACATGATGAGCAGTCCAACTGAGCAAAATCAACTAAAAGATTACAGATGCTATTAATACTTGGAGCAGCTTAACACTCCATGAAAGGTTTGGGTTTTTGGGCTGCAGAAAGAACGTTTCGATAATGTACTGTGTGTTCCAGTTCAATATAGCAATACAAAAACTGTATATATATTTGAAATACACCTCAAATTCACTATGACAGACTGCTGCTGCATTAAAAGCTCTGGCTGAACTGCAGTGTTCTTGTGGACAGACAGGGGACTGAGGAGCTGCCCTACATTGACTACATTGTGCTATAGATAGAAAACTGGAGCTGCATGTCCGGTATGAATAAAAAAAGAATATGACTTCTCAGGCAGTGAGTAGAAAATAGGTGATGGCCTTCTTTTCTTAAAGTGCCATGATTTTGCATTTCAGTTCTGTCCAGTAGGCCAGAGTCGTCTCTGTCGGTCAGTTTACCTGTGTTCCATTGTAAATGCCGACTTGAATGAGTCGACTCTTCTGGTAGTTGAGTATACTGTAGTGTGCGTACTTCCTGTCCCCGTCGTCATTGAACTCCACGCGTCCTGTGAGGCCCTCTGGGTATTTAGATGACATCAGCACCCTGGGGGAAGCAAATAAAAAATGATTACTCGGACGAATGAGCACACATCGCGTGTCGTCTATTAGGAGTTTAACGGAGCATTTAATGGTGCATCATTCTGCACTAAACTCAATTTCAGTGCATGTGGTAATATGAGTGATTTGCAACGACGCAGAGTGGAGATGATATCTGCTGGATTTGTCACCACGGCTGTTTGGAAGCAGTGCATACATTTTGTTGTTACGCTGCTGAGAAACCACTCTTAAGTGGGTCAGTCGAAAAACTCGTTCACTTCGTCTGCAGGTGACAAGTAAAGAGTTTACATTCTGGAAAAATCTGCTGAACTAATTCTATAAGACAACTTTCCACTGGAAAAATATACAGACTAAACTACTGATTAGTGGAGCATTAAAGGGACAGTTCACCCCAAAATCAATAGAGGATCAGAAAGAAAGAAAATAGTTCCTACTTGAAACTGCTCACAGCAAGGACTGCAGGTTAACGTGAGTAACCAGGTCATGATTTCTCAAAAGAGAGAAGACTGCAGTTTAGTTTTTCAAAATAATCTTTTTGGTGCTTTTTGGAGCACCACGAGTCCAACACATGAGTGTCATCTAGTTCCATTATACAGAGGAGAAGGCAGAAATGTCGAGATCGATACCTTCAAAACCAAATCAGTCTATATGGATTAACAGAACAGAACAGCCAAGGGGAAACATTTATATTTTTGATTACAAGGTGAACTGTCCATTTTAGGGTAAGTGAGAATATGCACAATTCAGACTCAACCAATCAGAAACACAAGTTGGTTTGTTATAGGAATTGTGATTTGATGCATCTGGCTAAATGAAAGGGAAAAAAATGTTAAAATTCTAGATCCCTCCTGCTAAAAATATCTTTAAAATTGTTGGGAGCCAAGGTTGCCTTTTTACATACCTGTCTGTCATAATAATTGAATTGCTACACCCCTCAGCAGATTATAAATGTCAGAGTTTATCGCGAACTGAAATGATGCATCACGCTCACCGTTTAAAGAGCGGCCCTGTTTTCCAGATGTTGGTGTTGCCCACGCAGCCTCTCGGGGGTTCTGTGATATTCTCCTTCTCAAATAGCTCCTGGATGGACTGAGCCACCACAGCCACCGCATCATTGATGTGGGCTGACTCATTCTTCCCGTTGATGAGCTGGAGGCCGATCAGACCTGAGACCAGGCCGACAAGAACAAAAGACAATCACTGATCTGAGCCAACTACAGCCTCTCAGGATCCTTTTGCAATGCACAGAGTGGATAAAAAAACTTATAGGGCCTCCAGTTTAGACATCCTGGATAAAGGTCAGACATCAGCTGCATGATCCATCCTGTGCCTGTGAATCTCAGGGAAGATAACTCGGGAAAATAACCACATTTAGTCATTTATGAGACAAGGCAGCGGAATAAACGGATCATTTTTCAGAGTTTGCCGCTGATGACCTTTTCGCAGCATGTGTAAAGAGTCCCTTGAAGTTGGATCTTTTTTCTTTTTTTTTTTTTTTTCGCCTCC